>JANHGB010019607.1:0-14405 GCA_026283785.1 Coracopsis vasa
AGCAGAGTAGAGGGGCAGGATCACCTCCTTCGACCTGCTGGCCATGCTCCTTTTGATGCAGCCCAGGATACGGTTGGTTTCTGGGCTGCGAGCGCACACTGGATCCGGCTCATGTTCATTTTCTCATCGACCAACACCCCCAAGTACTTCTCCGCAGGGCTGCTCTGAATCTCTTCTCTGCCCAACCTGTAGCTGTGATTAGCATGTCTATTGCCAATCTGAAAGCATCAGTAGGAAGTTACAAGAGTGTAGAAGCAAGGTCTCCTCTACAGAGGAATCAAACAGGTTTTCAGGGCAGGGGCCCTCCCTGCTGCTTTTTCCCAAGGCAGGCAGCATCACCTGGAAATCCTCATTCCAGCACCTTGTACCTTCAAATTACAACTGTACTTAATTCAAATAACTCAAGTGAGCAGGAGAGAACATTCTACTACCGAGCAGAGCTGAATTTAGGAGGCCACATGCTTTCCAATGACAGCCATGCCCAAGCTCTCTGCCCAGGGCAAGCCAGCAAAGGGCAGGCTTGCTCCCTCCCCACACTTTTTCTCTATTCTTCCTTTGGCTGAAATTATCCAAGTGATGACGAAGAAAGCAAAAGCTCTGTCTGTGTAGACAAGTTCTGGTCTTTCTCACACATCCTGTGAACTCCATTACCTCTGTAAAGTTCTGGCTTGGAAGAAAATATTCTAAACTCTGAGGCATTTGGCATGCATTGGTACGGAGACTCCAGCCCTTACTCAGACTTTCCATCCTAAGGAACCCCAGGAGAAATGAAAGCATTTTTCTGTGCATCCACAGGAAAAATCTCCCCTTCATCTGGCGTTGAGTTCATAATATTAATGTTGGATCTCTTTTCTAAAATGCTGCACCATGCACTAAAACCTCCACAGGGCTGGCCTCTTCACTTGGTGTGAGCTGTAACAATGTGAATAACCTTGGGCAAGAGCTTGAAGCCAGTAAGCAACAGGAAAATTTCCTCCGCAAGGTACCAAGAAAAAGCCATGAGAACAAAGAGCAGCAAGCACTGCCTGCTGCCTGCCATCAGCCTGCAGATCCATCAGGGTGTCAGAAGGTGAACAAGCAGCCTTGGTGAATAATTGAAGACACAATAATGAAACCTCAGAATGTCAGAGACATAATATGCTTTTGTAGGTTTCATCAGGAAGCCTTCGAGTTCCCAAATAAGACACACTGAAGAATTTATCCCTTGGTCAGCAGCTGTTCACTCACAGCTAACGATGGTCCAACACACTTCAGGACACTTGAATGGGTCTGGACAGATGAATGAGCAGGGTCCAGAGGGAAGAGGTGATGAAACCTCAGCCCGTTCACCCATGCACCCAGCAGCCTCACAGGTTCTGAACCTGCCCTAGTGCCACCCAGCAGTTCCTCACCCCGATGCTGCTCCTCAGCAGCAAAAGCAGGAAGGTGACCTGCGCTGGGCTGGCATCTACCACCCTGACACCTAGAGCCATGCTCACCCAACCCGAACCTGGAGGCTCACTGTGGTTGGTGTATGGCACCTCCCAGCTGCACCAGCCACAGCACGGGGCACAAAGCCAAAGGAGTCAGTCCTCTCCTTCTGCTGTAAAGTACTCACTCTCATAGAGCTGAAGAGACACTCACCCCCAACCTGACTTATGGGCCTGGTTAAATAGGAAGGTGAGTGTATTTGGTGAAAAATAAACCTGACTGACAACACGAATTATGAATCTGCTTCTTTCAATGTGGAATGCTCCCTGTGGGCTTCACAAAGCAGTGCCTGCTGCCCTGCTCCTGAGCCCGTCCTCAGCTGCACACTGACACAAGCTGTCCTCACGGAGACATCCGTGAGGCGATGGACAAACGTTTCACAGATCCACCATGCTCACACACCACGTGCTGCCAGAAGCCACCACACACAGACCTGCACCTGACAGGCACTACTTGTTCACCTCTTCAGCACTCACATGTCCAGCAATCCACATCTGGCCCATTTAATCAGTAACTGTATGGCAGCAGCGACAAATCCCTGTATTTCCAAGGGAAATCCCACCATTGCCACACTCAACTGCCTGTGATAGGATCAAAGAGTACAGCTCAATCTGGCCTGGAAATCTGCTTTCCTAGAAATCTACTTCAGATAGTATGAATACACAGAGACCTAACACACGCAACAAAGGTTTTTAACACACACAAAAAGGCAGGATTTAAGTCAATTCTCAACCACCAAGGACTCATCCACATATTCCAGTCCTGAAGCAGCCCCCATCAATACTAACAAACCTGGTGGCATAAGTAATTACCTCCTGGTTCATCCTTTAAATGACAGAAGAGTTCTCAGCTGAGTTATTCCCCTGGGAGGAAAGGGCAGCGTATCAGAAGCAGAGCTGTGTGTTTGCAGCATTCCCTGCAGAACAGGCAAGCGCTCACTAACGAATTCCCCTTTCCACCAAGGCTTACATTAGCTTTGTAAAGTATCAGATTATTTGAGGGGAAAAAAATAAAATGTAGTGCAATTACACTGTGCACATGTTGGTTTGGCTTTGCTGATAATAAATGTTTTCTGTTGTTTCTCTTAATCTTATCATTTCCATGATGCAGAGGCTTCTGGATGCCATCACTGGTAAAGTGGGACTGTGTACCCCTGATCTTAAGTAAGTCCATACAGAGAGGATTCAAACAATGCCTGGTGCTAAAAAAGGAGATGAAACGTTTTTAAAAGAAATGTAAAGTGAGAATTAAGAGTCTGGAAAGATTTGGTCATTTAAATGACAACGTGTCAGACAAAGGCAAAAGACAAGCAATGAAGAAATCAAATTCACTTTAAGTGTGCACGTGTGTGCGCTCATGCATATGTAACAGAAAGACATCCAGCTGCCGATCAATCATGCTAACATCATATTAACATCAGAAACCTCAGCTTTGTGTTAGTGTCTGCACACCGGCACAGAAACAGAGACACAACTGCACCCACGTCACCATGTCCCTGGACTGTCCTGCAGCAGCTTTTGCAGCAGATCAGTTAAGCAGTCTTTAATTTAATTCTTGCATAATGAAGTGAAAAACCGAGAATCTCATTCTTTACGTCTCTTAAACACTTCAGTAAATAATCCCAAGGCTTTCACTCTTCACATGTCAATCTTTTAAGGCATCTAATCTTTCTCATCACACATCTTCAACTGTACTTCTAATCAGGGTGCCATGTGTCAACAAGGAAATCCCTACGCAAGATCACAACCACCATACTGGGGCTGACAGAAGGTCCCTCTAGACCTGCCATGTGCTGCTGGCAGGAGCTAGGCAAGCATGCAGTAATGGTCCTCACAGCACTGCCCCAACTCCAACTAGTTGTGACTCAGTTCAGCCTGGAAATGAGAACATGTACGACATTATTTGCTTGTATATCTTGTCTCAAAGTTTTAACTCTGGTGTTTCTTGTGTGGTACAGCCCTGTACACCTCTATGCTACAACAGCTCCTGGTGATGAAGGGCGTACCAATGATGCCTACAACCTCCAGGGAGACTGAAAGCCAGTGTTTCTCCGAGATGAGAGTTGCTTTAAACAGAGGCACAGCAAGACCCTACTTCAGCAGCTGGAGACACCTCTGTCACATTAGGCAACTGGATTTCCCCAGTAGGGACTCAGACAACTGAGTGTTAATCACAGGAAACACCATTTGCTTAGTAGACAGTAGTGCTGGATCTCACCAGCTACTGGCTTGGTGTGATCTTGGCCAAGTCACTTCTTTCTGTATCACAGCTGAGCAGATCTGCAGAGAACACCTACCACTCTATGCAAATAACGCAAGACCCATGTGTAAGGAAATGCTCCAAGTGCTGTAAAGCAGGAGACAGGAGTCTCCTACCTAATGCCACGAGCCATGATGACAGATCTGCAGAGGTACCTTCTTTATTTAACCAGGCCATAAATATGTGGAAGCTGAAAACTCTCCTCTTAATTGAAAAATGAAACAATTAGGAAGTGCCTTTTTCTGAGCACAAGCTGCTTCCACTGCACATGACAGGGGTTATTTTGAACTTATTACTTTGACTGGATTCAGCTGTAAGTAATTAAATTTAGTCATAGAAGTCTGATCTATAAATGGAACCCTCAAAAGCAATTACCATGGCTTCCATTAGATCAGTGAGCAACGGCAGCTCTGTTTGATGTAAACCAGAAGGAACGTTATTTATACTGCACAAGAAATCACAGCAACTCAGTCCCCTTACAGAAATTTGCTTTGAAAATTAGTTTGCAGTGAAGAGAGTCACAGATTATAAATTTCAGCCATGCTCTGCTCCTTCCCATGTAACAGCCTCACAAAAAGACAATTGTATCATAGGATCCAAAGGGACTCTTCCAACTCTTTGGTGGGCATGTGACATTCAGCGAGGGTCAACCACCTCACTATAAATAAACTGGCATTTCCTATTATGCAAAGGGCTGTTTGACCCAGCATCCCTCAGGGTTTACACACTCCTCAGTTTGTTTTCAATTCCTTTCTATCGATCCGCTAGTCTTCTACTCTTTAGAATCAGATTTTAGGCACATCACACCATATATCTGATCCAGCACGGACTATGCAATCAGGGCTGAACAACTAACAAAACAGGGTGTTCCTTTAGCATAATAAATACAAACTTTTGCTTGCTGCCTCTTTCCTCGCAGGGGAAATTCCAGGTTTCAGTGAGCATTACATCCACCACACAAACAAAAACCAGAGCGAGAGGAATGGTGGCAATTTCCCACTCCCAGGAAAACGTTGGGACCCTTCCTGCACGACTGCTCACCCATGAGCTTCGTACTCTGGGCTGTGTTTGCATCCCATGCTGCAGGTCGCAAGCCCTTGTTCCCTCTGGTCTGTAAGCTGAGAGAAAACTAAACAACAAAACCAGCACAGCACCAAGACCAAACTAAGAGAGGCTGTATTTTTGCTGGGTTTATTGCCAGCAGAGACCACAGGCAGGACAGCCCTGCACCTGCTGTAGGATGTACCCACAGCCCGGTGCACCCTGAGCACCACTGCACACCCTGCAGCAACCAGCGCTAGGCAGGGCACTGCCGCCTCTGGCCATGTCCCCTCTTCCCCTCTGTTTTCTGTGTTTCTGCACAGCCAAAGGTGCACACTGGAAGCGCAGCACTGACTCGTGCATGAGAAACGGGTTGAACATGCTTCCTCTTGTCAAGAAGATGAAGAGCCTGCGTCTTGCTGGGAGTGAGATCTGCCACATGCTCACCAGATCTGAATCCCCAGCTGAACTGCGTCCAGGCACCCAGGAAGCAGAAGGTCATTGCAGTGACTCACTGTGCTCAGACGCTAACATCGCCATCAACATTACAATGCTCACCCTCATAGTACTGGCAAGGGTAACAACCCACTCTTCTTTATCATAACTCCTTTCACTTTTTCACAGAAGAAAGCAGAAACAAACATTTGCTAGCAAGTACAACATAATTAACAGGGTAATAAAGATCAGATCCACTGCACGCCGTAAAATCTTGGCTTGGTTTTAAAGAGTTCTTTGACAATTAATGACATTGTGCGATGAGGTCTGCAGCAGCACGGCAGCATTAGGAATGATTAACTGCCACAAGATACTTCTCAACCAATGTATTCAGGAATGCACAATCTGCAAGCTTTTCCTAATCAATCTCTGGGCATAAAAACACAGGGAAGACACAGGAGCTGTGAGAAATGAACACAGACCCCTGCAGATGGAAAATAATACAGAGTTGTTATAAATATCTCATAAGACATTCACTATTAGATGTTCTGATTTCATATGCAACACCAAAATTATCATTTGGTAAGAGTGCTGGAGTCATTCCTCAGTGGAACTGAATACACAGATTTTGCACATCTATGCTCCTGTGGAAAAGCTGCGAACACACAGCCCATCAGAAGTGGGACACATGACAGCTTTCACACAAGAGTCTGCCATCAGAAAGTAAGTCAAACATACATTAGTACATCAGGAAATGCTCTAACAGTCTCTTCAGGGCAGCTACTTTGAACCTGGAGCCTCTTAAGCCTGACTAGGATGAAGTTATTGAGGATCATCTTGGTATCTGCATTTGACACTGTCAGAAATCTCCATGAATAAAACCCCCAAACCCTTTTATAGGAAAACTGAAAAACATGCTGTCTAGTAAAGCCTGCTCACCAAGAAAAGCTGCCTTCTTGGCCAGCTGAACATCCACTGCTGTCCTGCATTAACATCAGCAAATATCAGTTCAGTTCCTAGGCACACTTCTCACACAACAGATCTCCCTTTGGGGAGATGGAAAGCTCAGAAAAGTGGTATATCAAACAACAATGTTGACATGTAATTTTGTGACTGTGCATTTCATTACAACTAGGAGATTTGGTACAATAATCCAGTGGAAAAGCAGCGAACAGCCACCGCATCTTCAACAAGAACAACTGGTTTATACACAGCAAACAGTGTTTCAGCAGCAGGCACTTCACACCATACACAGCATTTTAACCCTGCAACCTCTTGCCACTAATCTATCCCGGACGAGGATGCAGTAGTTAACATAGATTTGGGGAGCTCTAAATGTTTGTTCCTTCAGTGACACAGTGTCATTTGAACAAATGAAAATGAGTAATTCAGCAGGGTATGAAGGTTTAAATTTTAATCATCTCCCCTTTGCCCTTTCATACAACTTTTCCCAAAGGAAATTCTGCTTCAAAGCATCACTATTTCAGGCACCTGAATCAATAAGCCTCTGCTCTGAAATACACAATAGGAAGGGAATACACTATCCCCATTGCTTTTAAATACACATGTCCCTGCCTTACCCGTACACACTGATCCTCTCCTTTACACACACTAGCACTCCTTACATAGCCTGCTATGTACTCCCTTTACATCAGCCGCACGCCAAGGATTATAGCACATGAGGACAAACTGGACAAGTTCACAGAGGAGCAATACCGCAGGCATGTCAGAACTTGAGAAGGCGCCAATACATCACACTGCTGTGAATACATCCTCACCTGAGCTCACCTCTAACTGCATTTGATGGTTATCAGCTCATTGTTTCACTGAACTTCTCATGGGTTTAGTCCTATTGTACACATGAAACACTTGTCCTGAGCAGCTGGAATTTCCTCAAACTGGAGAATTTATTATTCCCAGCTAGACAGGAAAAATTAGAGTGCTATGACAGTTTATACTGGCAAGGATATGCCAAAGCAACATAAAAGGTTTGCTTTAAATTAACAGTAGGATAGAAAATGCGGAGTTAGGATGATACACAATCCTGCTCCCAGGCTTTGGTGCTATAACCAGCTAGGAAAGAAAACTTTCAGGCCAGCCCAAAAGACCCACTCCATACAGCCACCACTCCAGTGCAAATAGATTCTAGCTTGAAGGCAAAGATTCAGCTGGAACTTAAGTCTGGAGTTTCCAAAATGTGTTTTGCATTCATTAAGACACTATTAACATCAGTGGAAAAGACAACCAGTCAGCTCATACAGAAGTCCAGACTCATTTAAAGTTTGCTCAGAAAGATTCAGCAGCAGAGGTATGAATATAAGTGCCATGAGATGCAAGAGCACGAGACGCCTGGCAGAAGGTGTACTTCTAAAGCAGTGTCCTGGAAACAGCATCTAAAATATCACTAATTCCTGCAACTGCTAATTCTGAAAGTAAAGTCCTAGACCCCACCTTAATATTTAGGCTATAGTCCTAACTTCTGAATCAGAGCAACACCACTACTGACCCTGTGCAGTACTTTTGAAATCCCAGGTAACTGCAGGAAGAACAGTGCAGACAGTGACCTCCACCAGTCTGATCACATTAGTCCTGATGCAAAGTCCTGCTTCTCACAAAGTCCTACCTGCTGCTCTGTCCATCGCTAAATCAGATGCTAGATCTTGAAGACACAGCCACCAAGGCCAAAGATGCACACAACCAGAGAGCCATTTTCGCACCAATCTTGGCTTTATTCTTCTTCCTTTCTCTGTAAGATTTTCTATGTGTACATCAGAAAACTAAAAAGCAGTAGCTTAAGTCACTGGCTTTATAGCAAGAGACAACTAACACCCTAACTTATCTTATTGTTGGGAAATTTCCCTATTTAACTGCTGTTTCCCTCTTGCTAATGTAATCCCCCATCATCTCACCTTGAATAATCTCTCCCCAACTCTTCCCTCTTTATACACGTTCAATAATCACAGACTTTCATGTTCCCCCTTCACTGTCAGTCATCCAAATGATACAAATTTAGCCCCTTTGATCTCTCCTCATACATCAGTCCCTCCGGGCCCCTAATCACTTTTTTCACTCTTCTCTGAACTGCCTCCAATAATGATGTGATTCTGATCCTCTGAAAGGAGACACTTTTGGCTTCAGTTCTTCACACAGATGCCAGCAAACTAATTCAGAGAGACTTCACAAGCTCCGTGTGCAGCACTGTCACCAGCCACCACGCAGTAAGCCGCGACACTGAAACAAAGCTGGGATTGTTTCATGAACACTGGGCCATGCCAGAGGCTGCAAGAAAACACAATGCGCATTAAAACGATGAGCTGATCTGCACTTTATACAGCCACCAGGACTTGGTGTGAGTAAACGCCACGTGTAGGAGACAGGCACAGCTGCCTGCTGGATGCTCGGAAGCAATGGTGACAGTCCCGGGATCTTACAGAACTGCAGCTCAGGCAGCAGCTTCATGATAAATACACCAGGTAAAGGGTGGATGGAGCCAGCACTGAGGGCTCTGACAATTGCCATGTGCCATCCTGCAGATCCACCTTTCGCTGCTGGTACCAACACAGTGCCTGGCAGCCCACCATGGACACCATTAACACCTCCAGCAAAGATCCCAGTCAGCACGAGGTCTCCAGAGGTGGCACAACCTGTCAGTGCCACAGTTCATGTCCAAGCTCTGACATGGGAGTTAGAACCACACTTAAAAAAATAAAAGGAACGGAACACATTAAACAACAGAATCAGTTGAAGCCACGGCTTCTTTTGTCTCCCTTCAGCAGAACAAAGCAGATACAAGCACTGATTGCTTCAGAGAGGTGCTTACACTAGCCCCTGTACCCAAGAGACTAAAGTCTACTCATCAGGAGTTAATCCTGATGCAGGGAATCTCATAGTAAGGACAGACCTTATGTAGAAACCAGGAGATTTATAGGGATACCACATCATGTAGTCAGGCTGCAAAGACACCTGAGCCTGCCTGAAGGGCAGAAGAGCATGAAGCCCACTGGAGAGCAAAACCAGCTCAGCAGAACTCTGAATTTCCAACAGAACAGCCTCTCTTGATATTTTCCATGTTCACAGCTCACTAGTCATGAGGCTCAGAGGATCCTCGCCTCGTTTTTACTTGAATCAGTGTTTCTACAACCCCTCCACCACTCTAATTCCTTGTGTACTCTTTGCTACACAGCAGTCCTCGATATTTCAGATGATTTCCCTCAGTGCATTCTCTAGCGAGCACATAAATAAACCAACACAAATTGACCCTAATTTGTCAACAAGTAAGCAAATACCCTTCAAATTCTTCCCACTGACGTGCTGCCTGATAAGTGTGCTCTTCGCCATAGAGACTAATTTTCTGACAAAGGAAGGTATCTTTATCAGAATCCACAGGGCTTTGCCTGCTGCAGAAAACTTCCCATTTTATGCACAGGGATTACACAGGGTCCCTCATCACACAGGAATTACATATATTCCAACCTGATCAGTTACTGTCTCGCAGCTTCTCCTCTGGGTAGGATGCAGATCTCCTGCCTTCTCACACATCACATGAAGCCAGGAGAAGCCTCATACAAAAACCAGGCAGCAGAACAGCACAAAACACTGCATTTCAGTGACTAAAAGGTACCAAAGTAAGACAGAGACACTGCTGGGCTGGACCACAAAGTATTACATCCAACAGCTATATGCCTGGAAGGGCAACAGTACTGTGCTATGAGCACAGAGGAGATGGGATTCATCAAAGAGGGATTCAAATCAGGAAAACGCTGACGGAAGCACAGCGATAGGAATGGCAGCAGCAGGGAGGAGACACCATCTCAGCACCAGTGGGTGGCTGCTGGTGTGGCATCTCCACAGCAGCGAAGGCAGCGGGAAAGGACAGTGATGGGAAAGGATGTTCGGAACACTGGAGGACTGAACAAGCTCTCCAGCTGCCGCAGCGCTCCCTCCTCTGTGCTTCTACATGAGACAAAAGCTAGGTGCAGAGTAAAATCCCGAGGATAAGAATACCTCAGACAGGTTCAGATGATTTGGGAACAAGTGATTCTAATGCAGCATTAAGTGATCTTTTGCACAAGAGCTGCATCCAGTCTAACAAGCCTGGGCTCAACACCTCAAAGGATTTAATGCTGTTTAAATGAGAACATTATTTTCCAATGAAAATAAGTATCAGGCAAGGAAATGCTCGAGTTCCACTGGAACCTGCATTTGTGAAATGGATTCAACAGGACATGGTGAGTCAAACAGCAGCAAATAAATGGGAGTGGGCACACCTCCTTGAGTTCCTTCACTGTTTACCAAAGACCCAGACAGACCTGGGTACAGCCTGACATTACCATAATTATCACTTTGACACTTGGTACAAATGGCACTAGACATATTCTGGCTCCAAAGGGATGAACCAGTACATCTGTGCTCACGGCACAGATTATCCTGGGGTGGGCTCTGCGGTTTCCAGGATTTAATATAGAAGCTGCAGATTTTTCACAGAAGTGGAGAGGTCAACCATCCACCAGCAGCACCATGAGGATTCTAATAGTCTTGCTAATAATGTCTCTGGGCACACCTGCAAGATCTGGGGTCACTTTTACTGCAGTGAAACACAAGTCTACAAAGAGGGTACAGGTTAATGAACATCTATAATGGGGTGAATCCTAATTTTAGCTGCTTATTGGAACAAAAACTTTGATCAGTCAATGCTGAGATGATTAACGGGGTAAGATTAAGGTTAAAACTAGAAAATCTATTAACCTATTTAAGAAATAAATCTTGTACCTAGCATGTCATCAGTCTTTTAAGCCTCAAAGGTTTAGGTGCTCTAAGCAAACAGGAGACTGACTCATGCAGCCAAGGGTTCTGTGTGAAGACTAACCAAGCTGTAGTTGATTCGCCACACCATAAGCCATGTACCTCCTTACTCCTCCATAACTAAGCGGGGTGCCACGGACCATCACCTTAAGTTTCGACTGCAACAGACAATGCACCACAAGCACTGCATGGGCTGGAAGGAAAGTCCGAGCTGGTAAGAGGTTGCTACATGAAACAGGAGGCAGGAAAAAAGAAATCAGCATCTGGAACGGCAGATGCATCTTCATGTCTGTATCCTAACTGTGAATTCAGCTTATAACAAAAGCTTCAGTCAGAGAAAGAAATTTGCCCCATCTGCCTGTTCTTATCTGTGTTTATGCTTGTCACTCACCTGTCACACTAACCTACTCTGTGTGCTGTGAATAAGTGGAAAGAATTTTAATTATGCCTCAGAAGACGTATCTTCTCCAGGAGACAGAGATGCTCAGCCCACGTGCATCTTTCAGTCTAATTTCCCTCAGGAAAATTTCCCTCTATTGCATTATTTCACATCAGACAGGCTGGGCAGAGCAACTCTCCATTCTGCACCAACTGTTCAAGTTTTGTGTTTACCACTTCCTGTTTTTTCAAGCCATGAATAAAGCCAGTCAGAACAGTGAGAGCCAAAGATGACCTATTCAGAAGGATGCTCCACCACAAAAATTAGAACAGAAATGCTGAAGATGCCAGAAGGGGCTGCTCTGTCACACACAAATCTAGGAATATCAGGAACATTGCCACCCCGACAAAGACTGCAGCTCAATGCACAACTCACACATTAAATTCTGTAATAATAACCCATACCCTAGCACTGGTGAGAATGCTCAGCTGTGAGATTACAATGTAAAAATATGCTTGGGTAACTGGAATCAAATAGTAATATAGTGCCTTGCGCTTCTCACAGGTTACTAGAGGTTACCTGTCTCCAGGCACGTTTGCTCGTGTTCGAGGGGGGATTAAAAAGACAGTGCAAAAGGCTCAGCTCTAAGTATTTACTGTGAGACTTGGCACAGATGGCTTTCCTCAACAGCACAACTAGAATATGAAGAAATAACAGGAAAGCAGCTAAAGAGCTGTCAGCCCTGACCAGGCAGCCCCTGCAACTGACTCTGCCCTCACTTTCCAGCAGGTGCCACCCAGAAGACACAAAAGCTGCCCCACATGTTTGTGGTTTGGACTCTGGGAAACCAAGAATGAAGCGACAGTGATTCAACCTGCATCCAGGAGTCTCAAACTCCGGCATGCCGGGAACTATCCAGTGACACTCACAGCAGCATCAAGACCTCGTTTCAGGTGAAACTGAACACATGTATTTTTGCTGCCAAGAGCCGTGTTCTGTAACTGCGGGAACCAAAGATCATTCCTGCTCTCCCAAGATGTCTCCTGCACGCTGAAGAAAACTAGGGAAAAGCTAAAGCAATTTCTGGGGAAATCACTAATAGGAAGAGCATTAGACTGCTTTTCAGCAGAACTGTAAAGAATTTACCCTGCCTTCTGTCTCCACTGATGTGTCACATACTAGATTCTCTTACCGGAACTGCTTATTAGTCACGAGCCTAATGAAGCCCATGGCTGTCCTCAGTGACATCCTTCCTCCTCCAGCTGGCTCCTGCACCCGTCAGTCTGATGCAGCTCATCATTAACTTCTCAGGCAGAGCTGGAGACCAGATGCCGCCTGGTTCACACTCGTTGTCTGGGTCTGTCAGCCCTTCAGCCTCATAGACCATGACACCGGGCTGCAGCTCATACTTGTCTGAGCCCAGACTCATTGAACGGTTTGGGTTGGAAGAGATGACACTGGACACATCCGTGGCCAAAACAACAGACCTCCAAGCTTTGAAGAGAGAAGACCTCATAGGAAAAAGGTCACAGAAGACAGTAATTGGGCCCCTGGAGCACCTCCTTACTAATTATCCCAGAGTGCCCATTCACTGTGTAAGCAAGGAAGAAAGTGTCTCAGACTTCAGGAAAGCTCCTCAGCAGCTTATAGAACACTTCTCTAAGCCGTGACGCAATTAATTGCCAAGAAAGTGCTGAGGCAGGCAGAACTAGGAAACTGTAACAGATCAAGTACATAATCCCACAACATTTACACTTAAGTCAGCTGAACTGCTTATAACTCAGAGTGCTGTAGCTTGTTTACAATTTTATTTCATAAGATCTGATGTCTTATCCCCTGAGCAGGACAGATGAAACAGTCCAGCTTCAAAGGCAAAATGGGAAGACTCAAAGAAAGTGCTCTCCAGTTTCCTGACCTGGGGGGCAACACGTGCCAAGGGAAGCCCCAGCACACCCCGAAGTCCCTGTGAAAATCCAGACTCACTGAAGAGCCACGATCACCCCAGAAGTCCTTGATTACCTCGTAGGAAATTTGAGTGATGTGTGACATGGAGATCACCGGGCGCAAAACGCTTTCACATAAAAACAACGGTGCAAAAGCTTCAACATTCCTGACGCAATATCCACTCAGCAGGCAGGCAGAGAAAAGAAACTGCTGCTACATTGTTAAACCCAGCCTGAAATCTTGGCTATCTCCTCAGCACTGAAACAGGTACCAAACAGGAAGCAACCACCAAACCAGGAACTGTCCTTGAAGTTAATCTACAGCGCAGTCTATTCCGTCTTGCCTTCTATAGTCGTCAGAATGTTATCTTCCTGTTATGTTCCTGTGTTACCCGGTAGCAGAACATCAAGTGAGCTCCTCTGAACCCCTGAGCTGTACCAAAATTCCATTTTCCTAAAAGTCTCACAAGACAGGAGCTTTCTAAAAAGCAGGGGAGGGGTAGAGGAACAAGGTGAGAGAAAATGGACATTGCTGTAGACTCTGAAGGCTTCTACAGAAATCCATCTAAAACAAACAAAAAACACCCAAAAAAACCCTGAACACAAAACCCCCACTTCTTTCTCAAAAGCCAGTAAAGGCAAGGGATGACGAAATCCTAAACTTAAGCTACAGTACCAGAAAAAGAACATCCACTCTTCAACACTAATGTCTTCAGCAGTCCTGGCACAAAACTGGTGGAGCAGACCCAGATCCAACAGCTACTGAAGATGACAGGAATTTCTCCACTTACTCAGATGAGTTTTAGACTGAGCTGCTGCTAATCGCTTAGAAGATAATGCCAGTTAGCCACACACAGACCCACAACATGCTGTTATCTTCTGCCGGCTACACAAAGAGCAGAATGACTGCTTCAAAAGCACGTGTAAAAGGGACACCTGTACTTAAAAAGTCACCATCCCACAGCAGTGGGATGGAGGTGTGTGACACACCGTGCTTTGTCAATTCTAAGAACCCCCCTGCGGCAGCAAATGCAGGACACTGGGGGAGAGGGGATGTGCAGGACACGGGGTGGGGG
>JANHGB010019608.1:0-11258 GCA_026283785.1 Coracopsis vasa
GTGTCCCTGCCCATGGCAGGGGGTTGGAACTGGATGATCTTAAGGTCCTTTCCAACCCAAACTATTCTATGATTCTACTTTGGGGTACCTACAGGATACACACAACCTCTACACACCTGAGCTGTGGTTAACATAAAGGAAACATTCTGCAAGTCTATTCAGATTTGTACCTGGAGGTGTACCTGGCATAAATGGCTAGGTGGCCAAGAATGGTGTGCTAAGAAGTCTATTAGGTTCTTACTGTGAAATTTAGGAATACAGCTTTAATATATATATATTTATATACATATATATAAAATTCAGCTTTAATATATATATTTTTTCCAAACCTTAAGACCTTAGCTAGCTGTTACATATAGACAGAAGCGATCGACATCACTGCAAATTTAAAGCAAAATGTTACACATCAAAAAAGAATTAAAAGAAAATTAAACTTATATAGAATATTTATGAGGAGCCCTGCACATATTTCCCAAAAAAACATGGGAAAGATATGGAAATAAAACAGTGAAAAAGCATTTTTCCTTGGAGTTGTGAGCCACAGAGCCGCAGCGGCAGGAAACAGGAGAGAAAACTACTCTATTGGGTTCTTAGAGTTTCCCTTTAACTTAAATGGCTCCTAACAAAGGATGTCTTTTGGTCTCCTGGAAAGAAGCCTTTAAAATATCTCTTTGGGTTTAAGTGTTCAGTAAATAAGTGCTTCCTGTCACGTTCTTCCTTGCACGATGTAAAGAACATACCATCTCCACTAGAGATGACAGCAGAAGGTTTAGACAGACAAACAAGTTACTGCTGATTTATGAGTTGTTGGGCCATCGGCTGCTTCAGTGCTCTCTCAAAACCCCAGAACATGCTAAATAAGCCCCAAATTAAAGATATTCATAGGAAGATGAATTAGCTTGTATTTGCTGCACTTACAAATATGCACATGGGTAGTTACCATGCTGACACACAGTCATTTGCTATCCCGTGGTAATTTATTGGGATGTCTGTGTTCACATAACAATATAGCAGGCTAATACTACATGAAGAGGGAAATAGAGGATGCTGCTCTTTGGGTCCTGCTGGCCACCTGATTGTGCATGTTTAGCAGCTCCTACTTAACCTCAATAGCAAGGACAGGTCAGTAGCTTCAAACAGGCCATTACAATATAAAAGCAGGGTGAACTAAGATCTAGGACATGGAAATGTGACAGACACAAGAAGATTGGTGAAGATGACTATGGAAGAGTTTATGATCCTACTTCTTAACCTCAATGTGCATAAAAAGGTCAGAATCAGTGTCGAGGGAATGGATGAAGATCAGTTCAGAGCCCACTAAGACTTCTGCTAATCTACATGTTCCTCTCAGTGGATGAGGCAAAAAAATCCAACATCTTGGAACACTTCATCCCTCCATTTCACTCTGAATTTGAGATCTTTCCATAGCCCCCCTCACCAGGAAGCACAGGAGGCTGGGATACAGTCCAGCTGCTGTCAATCACACCGAAGAGCTGGCTCCGACGGTGAGAGATTCCAGCATGTGCCTTTCTTGTCTAAGCTAGAACATGCCTGCACAGAGCCAGCTCTCCTACTATCGACACAGTTCAGAGCAGTAAACTCTTTACTTGCTCCTGAACAAAAATAAACAGTTTGCTGGTGTAGCTGCAGCTACACGAGGGTGCTGCCAGGACAGCAGTTAGACGCAGTTGTATTTTTAGTGTTCCTAGCCTACATAAGTATGTGAGCAAGACTTTTAAATATAGACCCACAGCCTTCATGTTTTTCTTCATTAGAGCTCTAGCAGAATGCCTCCCATGTAAACCACAGCAAGAAAGCAAGCGCGCAATATGGGCTACAGGAACAGCACATCCTTACTACTTTGACCAAGTATAAACTTGCTTTCTTCTTCTTATGATTATAATATACATTTCATAAGAGAGGAAAAGCAGGATTATCTCCATCAGATACACTCGGTGCCTCATAAAAGACTAACAGCACATCCCAGCCAGCACAAATGAATGTCAGAGCTATTGTGCATTTGAGAAGATCAGATGCTGTAATCTACCCAATTGCCCAAGACCAACATGAAATGAAAACCTGGGGGAGAGGTGTTTGAGGGATACCCATTCTGCACAGGCAATCCCACAGGCCAGTGGGATTTTGTCACTCTGACAAAGTTCAGGCGTTCATTTTGGTGCATCATCGACTGTTCCTCACTCTTGAAGTTTGCCCTTTGGGGGTTTCTTCTTCAACATTGCCACAAGGTCGTCTTCTCCCCATCCAATGGCAACTTTGTCATCCTAATATTAAAACAATAAGTACCCAGGAAAGGGCATTTCCCAGGGAGTAATGACTGGCTGGGAGGAGCTGATGGCCCGAGGCACTGCTGAGGGCCATTAACCCTGGCCCGTTATTAATGGCCCTGCACCAAGGTTGTTATTGCTATTTTAAGCACATATTTGGGGGGTGAAACGGACATCTTAGTGTACAGATTACTTTTAACACACGATGCCACTTCTTTCGTTGCAGTTGACAGAGGCCATTTCTAGGAAGAAGGAATGCTCTGCCTGATACCCAGCTGGATCGCACGGCTCATTTCCATTGCGCACCCAGGAACTTACCAAACTGAGAAAACAGTTGGGGATTTGAAGAGCTCTTGGCTTTGCTCTCTAAATAATAGTCTGCATAGAACAACAAAAGGGAATCCAAACCTTAATGAGATGGATGAGCAAAAAGACGCATCTCTTCATGTCACTGTCAGCACCCACATTCCAGACATCTCCTTTTAATCACCCTTCCTTTGCCAGTGCTCCTGCTTAATGACCATTCCCATCTCTCTTCAAGAAAGGGATCTTTAGCCAAAGCACATCCTGACCCAGCGTCAGCTGATGCTGGCCATTAAGGAGTTTGTCTTTTTCAATACTGGGTCATTTTCTAGGAGACAGCTGGTGAAGTATTTCAGAAACTGCTTTTATTTCCTCCTGGTTCTTACCCTAAGGCTATAGTTTTAAAGGCACCTTCGTAGTCCTCACAAAACAGTGAAAATTGCTCTTTTCTTGCAGGGATCAATAACTCACTCTTCAAATCAAAAGGGTATTCTTAGCCTATGTACAAATAGCCCTCTGCCTTACTGAGCTGCCTACTATTTGTCAAACCTTAGCTGTGAAAGTAAAACAAAGTCATGGCTTTAGAACATGCATAGGAAGAAAGTACAGTTCCACACTACACAGGCTCCTCCACAAAGCAGTACTTCCCAAGTCCAAAGCATAAAAGATCTTCTCACGTTTCTCTTCAAGGTCCTAATTTCTCACCACAAACAGCTGGATCATGGATTGAGGGTAAAAAATCTGGCTCTATTTACTACGTGGCTCTATTTGCAGGTACAAATTGCAGTTTCCAGCAAAAGAAATGTGCTTTCTTCAAATGAACTTCCCTCAACCTGATAGCTGGAGTATGTTAAAACCTTGGGGCAGTTGGGTCCAACCAATATGATGTCCTGCACCATCACTTGAACATGCATGAACAGACGTTGTCTCTCACAGAGTTTCTTGTTTCTATGTGTAGGATACACTGGAAATACACTGGCATAGGGATGGGTTTTGCTGTCTTCTCTCTTCCTTCCCCAGACATTCTGTATTTGATCAGCTTTATTTCAATGCTATTCAGCATTAAGCTGAGATTTTCATAGTGCTCTCTACTGCAATCCTAGTTTAGTTAGCTTACATTCAATCACTGTATACATACATTTAGTACTGTTTTATCCCATGTGCATACTTACATTTATCTGCCTTTCATTTTACCTGGCAATTCATCGGCCAGTCAATCAGTAATACAAGACCCTTCACAACCCTTTATAATCAGCTCTCATCTTTATCCCCCTACAGTAGTCAGCATTCCCAGCAAAGTTTATATTCTTGAAATCCTCTTTCTTTTCCATATTGTTAAGAAGCATTTTAAATAGCACAAAACACAGCAGAAATCCCCAGGGAATTCTACTAGAGCTCTGTATCCACTGTGAACATGGATTCTTCCTTCCTTAGCACCATTCCCTATGATTAACTAGCTAGTTATTCAGGAGGTTTCTTCCCTCGAATCTTAGGGTAACTTAACTTTGTTTCAAAGCAGGACCCTACCAAATGATTTCAGAAACCCACGCTCTATTTATCAGCTGAGATTCTCCTGATGGCCCCAAAGAACCTTTTTTGAGGGCACAGAATACTACAAAATGGGTTCCTTTACTGTTTTTAGGATGTAAAGTCTGGTTTAGGGTGGTGAGGCACTGGAATGGGCTGCCCAAGGAAGTTGTGGATGCTCCATCCCTGGCGGTGCTCAAGGCCAGGTTGGACAGAGCCTTGGGTGACATGGTTTAGTGTGAGGTGTCCCTCCGCATGGCAGGGGGGTTGGAACTACATGATCTTAAGGTCCCTTCCAACCCTAATTATTCTATGATTCTGTGATTCTGCTCCCCCAGGCAGGAAGGATCCTGGAATCACAGAATAACTTGGCTTTGGAAGGGACCTCTGGAGGTCTGTAGCCTAACCTCCTGCTCAAAGCAGGGCCAACTTCAACGCTATAACAGGTTGCTCAGGATCTGATTCTCTTGATATTTTAAAATCAACACTATCTTTTTAAAGATACTGGGCACCATATTCCAGTGCCCAACCACTGTTGCTGTGAAACCTGTATAAGGAATCATCCTTCAGACACTTTCTAGCTTTGGGGTATTAGATTTCACAGGTATGCTTTTAGAATAGCTGGTTTTGCAAGTTCATATCCAGGTTCATATGCATATAAGGGAAACTTCTTTGAGATGGAGTTGCATTTCACATAAAGCTTTTACACTGTCCATTCTTCATTGGTGAGTTCAGTAACAAGTGTTACATCGGCCATAAAATTAGGACTTAAAATAAGTAGGAAACATTCACGTTTTGTATTCAGCGGTACTCTCGGTGCTGCAAGCCTTTGTCCCTTACTGTGTTAAAAGGTTCTTTGCCCCAGAGATCGGAGTGGTATGTACCCTCCAAGAAATCACTGACATAATGGAGAAACACTTCACAAGGACCCTTTGTTCTTTAATGCAAAAATGAAGGTTTTCCTATGCTAGGACACTTAGAGAGCTGAGATTAATTTAATAGCACATAAGTATGAAAACTTCACAGGGAAGAAAGACAGCTCTGGGATTTAGCTTTTCTGACATTTACATGTCCCTAATATCACTGGGTGGTGCAGCACGTGTGGTGACACACTTCTGTCTGTTCAGAAGACAACTATAGTCTGCCTTCAGTGTACACACAAAATAACAGTGCCTGTTTTCCTCCTATAGAATATATTTGATAGATTTAGCATTCTTGTTATTATAAAAAACAAGTTCATTTCTTGTTTTCTGTTTGATTGTAATTAATTTCCTTTTCTGTTTTCCATTGTAATGCTTACCCATGATCCTTGATAAAAGTTGTTAGTCATTTTCAAAAAACAGATTTGATCTAAGGACTGTAACCAGCACATGATATTAGACAGTTTGCATAAAGTCTCATTTTCTGGGGTGTTTGCTTTTTGTGGACCATTTCATTATCATGCAAATAGAGTTGGGCCATTTTGCAGACAATCTGATTGTTGGTATAATATGTCCTCATTATTTGTATAGTGCAGCTGTTTGCATTAGTCATTATCAAGTGTAACAAAACCCCATATAACAGCATGAGTTTTGAGAAATGGAGGCTATTTTTTTTTTACTAAAGGCTGTACATATTGAGTACCAACTCCAGCCTAGAATCACTCACAAACCTCAGCAAGCCTAAGCTGCACACCTCTTCCGGAGTCTGTGTCTACAAGAGCAACATCAGTTTCTTAGCCCATACATTTAAAGTATTCCCCCAGTGCTTTCCTTTTTGAACAAGCTTTAGCTCTTAAGCCTGGAAGACAGTATTACGTTATGCCTACACTGTTGCAGCAAAGGAATTAAGATAAATAAAGCACTACTAAAATAGCAAATGGAAACCAAACTGATTTCCTTTTAGCTAGCAATCAGAATGCAAAAGCTTAAACTTTCATCTTGTTTCCAAACAGTAAATCTCATCTTTTCAGAAAATGCTGCCAATTTAGTACCATTGAACTTTGGAATGCAGCCATCAACACATAAACACATTTGCACATTATTTTGGTTGGCTTTTGCTAAAGCCATATGCTGGGGTTTTTTTAATTAAAAAGACACCTCAGAAAAACTTCCAGTGTTCACACAGAGTAAAACACCTTTCAAGATTTTAAATATCAACAAAATACTAAAGTATAGTGTAGAAAGAATAGTTGTCTCCTCTTCCCCAATGCAAGTAATTCTTGCAGAGTGAATTTTAACAGCCATTTTCACTTGTTTTTTCAGTCACTTGTGTTTTGACAATCAAGGTTTTGATACAAGAAGGACTGGTCATTTCTAGGTCACATTGATAGGAAACAAGCAGTCGATGCTCCTTTGTCAGTCACCAGGATAGTAACCTTTATCTAGGTAGCACGGTGGCAAAGCAGCGAAAGATCAAGGGTTATTTTTAATTTTCTGACAATATGTAAATTTATTTAATGTAATTGAGTAGATAAAATCCGAAATATAAGAAGAGGGTTTATATTTTTTTATTGTCAGCTTCAAGCTGAAAAATGCAGCTTGTAAATATATATGTTGTGCTAACAAGGAGTAGATTAGATTGCAAGTACCATTGTACCTCAAACATGAAGGAATTTGTTTTCTTGTCTCCTTTCACTTTAGCCACTAAATTCAGGTCAGTGAATGTCTCCTAGTAAACTTCTGGACAAATTATGGTATAATATAGTAAGATTGACAGTTATAAAGAGTTTTGTTCATCAGTTTTAAACATGTTGTGATCACATCGTGTGAATTAGTCTCCTCTTCTTAAATTATGAAAAAGAGTGAACACTGTGCACTTTTCAATCTTTCTGTTTCTGCTTGGATTCATTATGCATCTTAGATTCCTTTATGGAAATCGTGTTGCCACAGTGAAGAACCTGAAAGTATTCAGTCTCTGTACCCAATAGTTTTATGTTGGTTTAACTTTTCTGGATTTATCCCTCTTCATTCTTCCTCATTTTCTGTCTTTGTTTTTGCACTGAGCTAAGACTTTTTGTTTGTTACCTGTAGCAACCCACAGGTCTTTCTACCTGTTACAGTTAATTTAGAATCCAGGAACACATTTGGTGGTCAATGTTCCTTTGGAACCTGTATTTGTCAACAGCGAATTCCACCTGATGCCACGTTTCCTGTTTACCCAACCTGTTTTCTTTGGAACTCTGAAATGCCTCCATCTGCCTGAGTCTAAATAACATCCTGTCATCTACAAACATTTGCCTTTTCTTATTTATTGTCCTTTCAGGCTTGTTAACATTTATAGAGTGGTTCAGAAATCAGTTTTGTTTCCCACTGTGAAAAGATTAAAATTTTCAGAGAAGCCTTGAATCCCAAGATGTAACAAAAGATTGCATGGAAGGAATAAGCGTTAATCTTGATTGTGAAGATGTGAGAGAGTTTGAAACTGACTTATCTGATTCATCAGGCAGAGGCACTGCCTTTTCTGCTAGAGAAACTAGAAAATGAATAGATCTTTCTTTTCCTGTTCAAACAGTGATTATTGTTCAGTGTGCTTAGGCAGGTAGCTCTGCAATTTGCTCAGCTCCACGAAGAGTATAGTGGCAATCTGCAAGCAATACCAGTCTAAGAACAACTGAATGAGCACTGCAGGAACAGGAGATCTTGATGGAATGGAGCAACAGACTAAAAAAAATGTAATTAAATTACATCTAGATGCAATTAAACAACTGCACATGTACATGGTAAAATGAAAGGGATATAAAGGTTATTGTACTAAAAAGCCAGTCAGTTCCCATTGTGGAAGAGGCAAACATACACAGGAGTACATTCTGCAAGAACAGTAAGTAGTCCTCTTCTTCTGTTTAGTAAGATGTTAGCCAGGACAATGTTCATGTTGCAGCGCTGTTTTTTCATGGAAGGTCTTCTCTGAGCAAGAGGGAGACCAATCAGAATGAAGTCTAGAACTTGCTTTGTTAAGCCTGATGAAGGAAAGACAAAGGTGAAAAGGACAACAGTTTGCAAATGCATAAAATGCGGTTGCTAAAAAAGAAGGAAATAACATCTCCTATGCCCATGTGACTAGTTGAACGACATAGGAGTCTAATATTGGTTTAAGCTGTGTTAGAGTTAATTTTCTTCCTAGTAGGTGATACAGTGCTGTGGTTTATATTTAGGATGAGAATAATGTTGATAATGCACTGATGTTTTAGTTGTTCCTGAGCAGGGCTTACCCTGATCAACGACTTTTCAGCTTCTCATACTGCCCTGCCAGCAAGGAGTCTGGGGGTGCTCAAGAAGCTGGGAGGGGGCACATCCAGGACAGTCAACCCCAACTCACCAAAGGGATATTCCATACCATTTGATGTCACGCTGAACAACAAAACCAGGGGGAGCTGGTCAAGGAATGGTGGCCAATTGCTCAGGGAGTGACTGGCTATTGATCAAGGGGTGGCGATCAAGAGCAACTGCACTGTGCATCACTTGGTTTGTGTATTGTGTTATCATTATTGTTATTATTTTGCCTTCCTGTTCTGTCTTATTAAACTGTTTTTATCTCACCCCACAAGTTTTACCTTTTTTCTGATTCTCTCCCCCACTCCACAGGGGAAGAGCAGGCAAGTGGCTGTATGGGGTTCACTGGGCTAAGACACAACAAAGGGAGAAGCAAGTTGTATGATAGGAAAAAATAATCCCGTCTTAAAGTAAGCACGAGGTGGAAGTGCTTGAGAGGCTATGAAGCCACAAGAGCCCTATAAAACAAATGTCTGTTGTGAATTTTTGGGGGCATGACATAGCTGGTATCCATCTTGCCCAATTCCATCTGTCAAAATGGATTCACCATTCAGTTTATCATCTGAGAAGTCCTCACAGTCAGTGGAGGCAGGGCAATTTATCTTATCCTAGATGAGGTATCTAGACTAGGTAGCATAAAGGAGTGTCCCTTGGTTAAAGTGAAAGGAGTCTGGAGGTACCATGCAGTTTGAGTGGTGTGACTAACTTCTATGGTATTTTTTTAATGGTTGTAAACTGAAGGAAATGTGTGACACTTCTTAAAAAGCATTACATCCTGGTTTTTAAAAATGTATACATCTTTATAGCTGTGGCTGTGACATATGGAATGGTTGCTGAATTTTGCCATGGGTGAATGGAAAAAAGGCATGAGACTATGGTTTTAATCAGTTATTGTTCATTTAGATGATGGTTCACCAACTTATCGAAATAACTGAAGCGCTCCTGAGTTTTCAAAATCTTTAGCATACAACTTTCTCTGAAAGACACAGTTGTAGCAGCAATGTTTCATTACATGCTAGTTAGTCCTGTTTTGGAAGGCTTAACTTGTGCAGGCAGAGAGAGCTCCAATGACTATCTCCACAGCAAAGAAAATCAATAGTTTAAGAGAACTCAAAGGCATTCCATGAAAAGATACTAAGTCATGTATTGTGCACTTGCAAGTCTACCTGCATTCAAAGATGGAAGCGAAGGCTAACATCTGAATAGTTTATTTTCCGGGAGTGATTTGACTGCCTTTATTAATTAGTGCAAAACAAACTCAACACAATAAGAGATATTGTATGAAAGAACATGGATCCCGAGCAAAGAACAGAAAATCCAGAAACAACTTTCTCACTGTGAGCTGAGTTTGTAATATTGATGTAAATATAATGACAATATCTTAACCAATGCTCACATTAAGTAACTTCAATTCGCAAGTAGTTCAGAAAGGAGATTAAACCAGGATACATTAAATGTGATATGACTATTGTGTATGAAACTTCTTACCCTGGAGAAATAGAAACACTTTAGAAAGAAATGGCCATGTGATCCTTCTACTGGCATTGTGGTAATTATTACTGATGGACTCACTGGGAGCAAATCTGGACCCCAGATATGAGGGAAAAACATAAATAATAGAGCACAAGTGCCCTTTTTCTTTTCTCTCCCCAAGCCAAGCTGCTCAAACAGGTTTGCAGACCAACAGGTACAGCACATGTTAATGAGTGCTGAATCCATCCAGCAGTTACCTTTATATCCCATTTCAGGTTAATACCATAGAAAAAAAATCCCTTTTACCAGTAGTAAATTCACACATGACTGATGTGGAACTAGAGAGGATAAATACTAACTTCCGAACTGCCAGTGTAGAGGAGCTATAAGCTGTCAACATTCCTTCATGTCATCCAGCTACAAGAAAATCTTTGAAACCATTGAAGCTTCGATTAAAACATTGATCTAAACCAGTAGAAATAGAAGATGAATTAAGTGTATCTGAAAATAATTAGTTTAAACTCACTTGGTATTCACACAGCTAAGCTGGAAAGAGACACTTTCTTCAGTGTAGAAGTGAAACAGAAAATTAGATTTCACCCGGGCATTGAAACTTACAGATTCTAATCCAGGAAAACATATGCTTACAAAATTGACCATGGGTATAGTATCTGATCTTGGACAACTGCAACATAATTGGCTGTCATCCCATGAGGACTTTGTCCTAAAGTTACAAGTTAAAAACCTACTAGACCAGTGAATTGGAAAAATGTCATTAGGGCTCATATTTTTGGTGATAGAGTTTGTGCAAGATTAAATCTTAAATAGGAGAGGATATATACCTTATGTAATGGTATAAACATTGCCTGGGATGGTAAACCTCTAAAAAATTGGAAGGGACTTGGAAAGTCACTGTGGAAATTTTGCCTACTGACACATAAACCCAGCTGTAAATCAAGGTGAAGTGGATTTTATATTTTTTTGACTTTTTTTTTTTCAGGGGGGGGGAAAGGAAAAAATCAAATCATAAACATTAACAACATAAAATGACCTTCTGTGTTGAGTTGACCCTCGCTGGACATCAAAGGCCTACCAAAGCCGCTCTATCACTGTCCTCCTCAGCTGGACAGGTGACAGAAAATGTAACAAAAGCCTCATGGGTCGAGATAAGGCCATGGAGAGATCTATCTCCATGAGATCTATCTATGAGATTCTATCATAGGCAAAATAGACTTGACTTAGGGAAACTGATTTAATTTATCAGCAATCAAATCAGAATAGGATAATGAGAAAAAAAAATAGCTTAAAAATACCTTCTGCCCACCCTTCACTTATTCCTGGTCTCAGCTCTGCTCTTGATTTTCTTTACCTCTTCCCCACCAGTCATGCAAGGGGATGGGGAATGGGGGTTGCAGTCAGT
>JANHGB010019609.1:0-30761 GCA_026283785.1 Coracopsis vasa
GCTGAAAGTCAAAAACACAGCACTGCACCAGCTACTAAGAAGGAGAAAAATGACTGCTACTGCTGAACCCAGGACATTGAGAAAAGAAACCAAAGTCAGATAGTTGTGTCTTGCTTATGTTAAGCTTTCTTTGAATGGATGCTTGTATTTTAACATGATCGTATAAACATCAAACAATTATTGAAAAAAAAAAAAAGAGCAAAAACTACGTAAAATAGAACTTAACAGGGATAAGCCAACATAGCTCAGCTTAGTGCAATTAATCTTACTCCACCTGCCAAGGCTTTTGTTAACCACAAAATGACCTGTTAACTCACTTTCTCAAGTGGGTTGTCTAAAGTCTCTGAGAGAATGAAGTGCTGAAGTTCCCCTAGTCTTAAGTCACCCCTATGTTTCTTTGACACAATGAGACTTCCCGCATTGCTGGATCACCCAAGAATAACCAACATTTAACTGCTATCTTGGTCAGGATTACCTCTTGGGAAAATGTCTTTAGGCAGGTTTTGCCCATGGAAATGTTGTGCATGTACAGGAGCCCTGCCCAGAGCTTCCCGGGAAGCAAGTTGGAACTCATTCACTTAGTCATTAACAAATGCTTCCCTTGTCCTTGAGATCTTTCCATTAAATACACCCCTGTCTCCTGCAGAAAGCAAGCTTGACCTTTTCTATAGAATTAAGAGCCAATTGATTGCATATTTTAAATTCATAATGAGATCAAAAGGGATAATGCTAAGATGACCTGGAGATCAGCGCAAGACATGGGAGAGAATTGTTTCCTTAATTGCAATGCCTGAATTTAATTACTTTTGCACTCTGTGTACTCAGATGATATGTAAAATAGAGGTCTCAGCAGCCAACGGTCATTAATGCTCCACAGCCAGCCCCTGCAGGAGTAGAGGAGTTCACCTCTTGGCTGCTGTTCAGGCAGTTATATCCCTGCGTGTCCCCGCTCCTTGCTTGCAAACACACACCATTGTCCTCACTTTCTGCTCCCAACAGCAGCTCACCAGTGCAGTCACTTGTGCCAGAGCCACCAGCTCCCAGCCGGGGACAGCTGCTTTTCACACTCCATTGCTAGTAATTAAATTTAATCCAGACTTTACTCAAGTGGGGGAAAAAAAAACGCAGACGCATACAGTGAAAGGTGTTTAGAGAAGGACCAGAAGCTACACCCATCACCCATCTTTGCCTATAGAAGAACATTTTTAACCTAATAGTGACGTTTGAAGTAATTCATTTTCCTGAGAAATCAAACATTTTTGTTAAGGAAAGCAAACTGTTCTGCATCAGGAAAAATAAGCCACACTGCCTGTAGGGAAAGTTTTGTTCCATGATACAGATAGCTCCCAGAGAAACCTATGAATTACCACCCAGAGGCACAGGGACAGGTGCTTACTTGATGTAAAACTAAAGATATCAGGCTTTACAAACGAGGTTTACTTTATGAAGACTTGATAAATTATTGTCTAAGGTTTTAATAAGTGGAAAATCAATAGTTATAAGCTGGCTGGATGCTTGTAAATGATGCTACTAGGCAAGCAAGCATCCCACTGGTGCCCTCATGTCCCTCTGCAGCTGGTAGCACACTTGGTAATGTGTTTATAACACATATGGACTGTTTGTTAAGCACTTACACTTATGTTTCCCAACTCTGTTTGCCCAGTGAAAGTTTAATATACAAATAGTTATTTACTCATCGAGCATAAATAAAACATGCTGGCTGAAACATCCTTTCCTGGAAAAGGGGACTCCAGTTCCAGGAATTATGGTCAATGCTCTGCATCATTCAAAATCTTCATCTTTTGCAGATATTCTCTTTCCAAACTATAGTAAAAACCTACAATTACACAGAATTGCAAGTATAAGTCCCTGGCTAACCACAGATAGCAATACTGGCAATCATTTGTTTTGGAAACACAGGTTAACATTTCAAAACATATCAGGAAATATTGATTTGAGACCCCTGAAAAGAGTCCCTGATTGCCAGGAGCAGACACAAAAAGAAGATGTTGCTATTCGTTAGACACGTTTGTTAAACGCTGAGCAGTGTTAATAGCACACTAGCACAGAGAGGTCTCACCCCACTGCCCCCAAACTGCAGCATGTTGGAGTCACAGGCATTTTATGGTATTATCGCTGGGGCCTCTGCTCTCCTTTTAAACCCAAGAGACCACACTAGCAACATCACGATGCTCCTGAAAGCATCGCTGAGTCCATCCCAACTGATGATGCTTGAAGACACTAGCACCAGAGAGAGCCTTGATAATGAAGTCACAGAAGAAGAGTCAGAGGTCACTCAGTCAGATCTGATCTAGTAGTTGGTTTATTGAGTTCTACTCTAAAGATTTAAGTACGTAAAATATTTAGTAAGTACAGATGGATTTGTGCTTGATACTCTACTATTTACAACATTTAACGTTAGCATGGGATGCAAAGATTATCATGTAAGCTTATTATATGTACCTTAAATGTTCCATGGGTGCAAAAAATATCAGTTACTGAGCCATCACTGCCTGGTGTCAGGTAAGGCATTTCTCATCCTCGAGGGGTTGCATCCCCATGCAAGTGGAGATCCCCACTGGGCAGCAAGCTGCTACAGAGGGAGAGCTGAACAGACTCTGATAGCTGCAGATATTTATAACATAAAGTGATTGATTTGTAGTCAGACTTTCTGCTGTGTTCATGTAGTTTCAGCTGCTTTTCAGCCCAGCCTGCTGCCAAACTGTTTTTTGGGGTTTGGTGCCGCATTCTCACTGGTCGCCTCACACAATAAGATTAACTTTGGTTAGACCTGCTTACTTGATCCACACAAAATGGCTCCAGCAGGCAGATTGACTGCCTTGCTACTTCCTCAGTGACAAGCAGAGTCCCACTGTGAACTTGGCATCATAATTCTCCCCCAGCCTCAGCTAAGAAGTTTGATTTCCCACTGTCATTATCCCAGGCATCTCTGGACATGTTGACTTATTTAAACATATAAACTCTATTGCACTGCCAGAAGAAGTCTTCATGTACAGGGGGAAAAATTAATTTATACTGAAGCTCTGCCCAAAACCAGGTTTTATCACTGTAACCATTTCTTACAAGAAACACAAGCATCTCACCAAAAGCTGTTTGCATTTGCATGCTGTCATTAAATACAGGCTTTAAGATAGAAATCCACCCTGTGCATGACGCCAAATCCTCTGTCTCTTGCCCTTTCCTTGTTTAATCACTCTGTTTCCTCATTTGCCTTTCTGTACATCCTCAGTCGTTTGCAGGACAGGTATCTCATGCACTTGTACAGCACCCAGCACAGTGAGGTCCCAGTCCCACTTGGGACTGTAAGTGTCGCTGTGGCATAAGCTATAGCCTGGTGGTTTTTCACCCATAAATAATCTATCAGTGGCCATTTGCCAGCTGACAGTAGCAAAGTGGTATTTTGAAACCATTCACACTAGATGATTAGCTAATACTTGTTGAGCCAGCAGTGTAAAAATTAGATGATTTAGTTTCATATGGAAGTCAACCCTCTAATCAATGTGCTTTAGTTCATGCAATTCATATTGCATTTGTAAGTACAACAATAACTGGTGAAGATTATGGTTCTGTACCTGAAAGCTTACAACAGCTTTACAGTAATAGAGCTGGGGTTTGAATAACCTTTGAAAATAACCCACTGCTATCCTTCCTGAAGAGTGAAGTAGCTGCAAGAAAGTCATTCTTTTTAATCTGTTATTCCTACTGGCCATTTCCACAGAAGCAGATACATACCAAGGAGCTGGTTGTCCTGGAAGAAATACTCTCTCTCTGTCAGGGGTGCACAGGATCACAGTCACCCCAGCAGCACTTCCTTCAACTCCTGCATTCTCCAGAGACACGTCATAAATCACTGGTGATATTAATTGCTTGCCTTCTAAAAACTTGTTTTTCATTGACCAAATGTGCCAGGAGTTAAACACGCACCCCAGAGACCTATGGCTTCTGCTCTGCCTGCATCTGGACTGACCTGAGAGTTATTGCAGAGCTTTGAACTATGTGGAAAACTTTTGGACCTTGTCACAGTTGAGTCCGTTGGGAGCTTCTTTTAGTTACAGAGTACAAAACAGCATCCTTCCTGGATAACTTGGTGATGACTTCTCTAAGACCCAAAGGGGATGTCAGTCCTGAAGCAATTTCTTTGCAGAAGGATCCTTTTTTCTTCTAGGATAGAAACACCCCAGCTGCAGGGAAACATCCAGCATTGCTGCCAAGTCTTCTTGCTGCTGCTACCTTGCCCTTAGCATTGAAGTAAGGACATGGGTGTTGCACCAGTCCTCAGGCTGCTAAGGAGTGTCTGCAGCCACTGCATCATTCCACACTGGTGATGGAGAACACCAGCCACCACTGTCACTGGTTGGAAAGGGTAGGAGAGCATTTCTCACAGTCAGATTCACCTTTGTCCAGGGCCCTCAACACAGGTTGTTGTGAAAACTGGATAGACATTGATATGCTTATTACACTGCTTTTCATATACTATTTATAAGTGGCTAAGAATTTATAACTGTTATAAACATCAGCAAACATGAATAGCATTAATTTTAAGTAGTTTGTTATAGCTATCAGGTTACGGATTTTATTCTAGTTTATGGATTTGTTGAGTTCTCTAAACCTGCAAAAACAATTGCTCACTAAATAAAAACACTGATGTGAAGTGCAACTTCAAGTTATTAACTTGATTATGAAAACATATTTAAACTTTATAAGGAGGCCTAATTAAAGATAGAGAAGACATAACAGCATGTCACTGTATTTTTGGTATTAATGATTCAAAGAAGAATTAAAAGATAACGTTAAAATATATTAGCAACTTCTTGCATATGCCAGATTCCAAGCTCTCACTGGTAGGCAGCCAAATTAAATCAACTGGACTGCATCACTTTACACCTTTGCAAGGGGTTTGGCCCCAGACAGATGCAAATAACTTCACATGTCTGGTCTCAGGGCAATAGGAGCACTGGGGTAGATGAATGAGCTGCGTGGGAAGTTATAAGGTCAGGCAGAGCCCCAGGTGGGAGCTGAAATGAATCTTTCAGGCAGAAAGAGCTACAGTGGGGTGACAGCCGTGGGGGTGACAGCATTTCCACTCCTCCCTCCTGCTGGGCCTACCCAGCACAACACCTTCAGGAAGCAGCTATGGCTTCGCATCATCTTCGTTTCCATGGCATTGCTACCCAACAGACTAGGGAATCCAGCAACACAGAAGCAACCATCTGGGAGCATAGGTTTAACAGAAGAAAGACTTGAGGCCAGCATCATTCAGCTCCACTTTGTAGAAGCCAACAGAGCTAATCCTGGTCACCTGCTGAATATTCAGCCTTCTAAATGTGTCATGTAACTGCTCTGTTTGCATCGTGCACACTCACAGCTGCGAGTCACAACTTACACTTCACAAATGCATTGAACACACATGCAAACTGCAAGCACAAATTACGTAAGTTGTCCTTTTTCAACTTAGAATTCCATTTTTATTCATTTTCTCTAGCCAAAAATACATTTTTATGCACCCAGTAGTGGGAGCACACACAGATGTGCATGTTGCACATTCCCACACCAACTAAAGAGAAACCTTTCAGATGGAAACGATGAGATTGTATCTTATAGCTAAGAGGGTAAGTGGCATAGTGTGCTGAATCCTGGAATAATAAACCTGGAAGCAAGGTGCAAAGAAGGATTAATATCAAATTAAGGGTTTTCGGGAAGCTGATTGGAAAAGAACCACTTTGATAACTACCATCAAAAAATCCCCAAAGCCTCTATGTAGAAATCCAGCTTCAGTCAAGGAAGATGAAATCAAAGCAGAGAACAAGACTGGTGGTTGTAAAAGGTAGAGAAATCTGTTATAAATCAGATAAAGATGCTGAAGTCCCCAAGAGGACACTTTCTGGTAGCATTCAACCTACTGCAAGGAAGAAACAATTGCTTTGGAGGAGGTCACAGCAGAGCACCCGAAGTCCATTAAACATTATAAACCACAGTAAAATGTGAAGCACCACCAACCCAGGTGAGTTCAGATTTCACTTGCACACCCAGGCTTCAGAAGAGGGAAGACACAGGTTGCTGCAGGATGTCAAACACAAGGTCACCAGAGCGAGCAGCCCCCTCCTGCCAATGTGAGCAAGGGGAGACACCAAGCCCAGTGCACCCCCTGGAAATATCCACCCCAGCATGCAATTTTACTACTGTCAGTGTCAGGTCAGTGCTGGAGAATCACTATCAGGACCTGGGTCTGTGTAGTGGAGCCCCACAGTCCTCCCATGGCAGTGTTTCTTATCAACTGCATGCAATGCACTAACAAGTGCATTTTCTTCATGCTCCATTTCATGGACCCTGCAGAAGCAAGCAGTAGACCTGCTGAGTCATTCACCACACCATAACCTCCAGTGCTGGTCAACAAAATGCTACTTCAGTATTAAGCCGCCTCTCCTACAGTAGCACATGTAAAAGGCATGAAAAAGATAATCAAAAATAATCCTTAAATTTGAAAGTAAATGTACAACTTCAGATTCATTCAGTGAGCAGAGGTAGGCACACACATCTACGGTAACATCATCTAATTTTGGTCAACCTGCATTTGCAATGTCAAGAGAAAAATTATCTCTTTCAACAGATATGAGTACTTTTTTTCACCTCCACCACAATCTCTTGTCGCCATGCATTCCCTGTAAACAACCTTTTGACCACACTGAGAAGCAACTCCAGCCAGGTATTCCAAGACATGAGCCTCTTCATTGATCTCGCTGCATTATAAATGATTTCCATAGAAACTGGAAATATTCCCTAAACCAACAGAGGCTTCCTTATTTCCAGCAATTATCTTAAGGTCTGATTTGCATTTTAAATGTCACCTGTATAAATTAAAACTGTTTATTGCTACCACTGTCATTATTCTGAGTCATCTGGCAATAGCCAGCTACAGACAGTTTTTGTTTCCTCCAGAAAGCACTATTACAAGAACATCACCCCAGAACATTCTCTGGGGCTGCCTCCTCCAGACACCCTAGACCCTTCTGTAGGCACTTAAACTGTGAAACACACAGTATTTCCTGGTTCCTTGCTAATTCTGGCAATACAACTACTTCAGAATATCACTTGTGGTACATTTTTACACTGGTACTCCAGATTACACAGCTGATCTTCGCTCCTGAAGGCACATACTGGTGTCAACAGTCTCATGTGATTTCAGACATCAGTTTGGAGTCTCCCACACTGGTTTTGGGTTTTTTTTTAAACTTTAAGTAATTTTTTAGGTTATAAATATTTTTTTTCTTATTCTAAACTTTCATGACAAACAGAAGGTCTTTTCTCTATTGACAAGTTTGAAAACCAATCAGGTAACCAGCAGGCTGTGCTCCTAAGGGACAACCACCAAACTGGTTGGCTCCCAGTTCAGACCTTTCATTTAAACTTGTGCAACACCCTGGGTGTAAACCAGAGCATGTCTCACCTGCAGCCTCAAACCCTTACTGCAGAGAACCATTTCCTCAATGTTTTACCAACAGCCAAGTCCCCTGAAGATAAGAGAAGTGTAGGTCCTGACCACCTGCGAAGACCTTTTGATGAGTACTGGGTAATCGCATTCCTCCTGATTCTTGTGACATCCTCATAACAACTTACACCATTTTTCTTCTGTTTATTATTCTGTTTTCTTCCACCCTTCTGACAGTTGTACCTGACTGCACCCAGGACTGAGAACGGAAGAGGAGCTGCTAAAATCACAATTCCTTCACAGAAGTTACAATCTCTGAGGAGAAAGTTACTTTCCTGAAATAGTCATGAATGAAACCTCTTCATTAAAGAAAAAACAAAAAAGGCAGAAACACTGGAGATCTTGAAGACCTTCCCATGAGGTCTGAGTCCCATCTCAGCATCCACAGCTGTGCACATCTGCCTTGGAGACAAAACATTCCCAATCTTGTTGCTGAAAAACAACAGCTCTGCTTCTTCATCTTTCCTGTCAGATGCAACATAAGAGGGGATGAGAGCCCCAACAAGGTTACTAGCTGATGTCCTTCAGCATAATGGTTCAGGAAAATTATTATTCTAAGGAAGTTTATGAAATGATTATATTGTCCAACTTTCCAGTTCAGCTTAGAGATCAATCTAGGTGAAATAATTTCATCCCCCTAATGATTAAATGCTTCATGTTAATATAACCCTGAGAAGGCAAGTTCAAGAAGCCTATTTTTTCATTCCCTGCAATAATTAGATCTTGAGAATAATTTTGTACCTCTTTGGCTTTTGCCAAATTTGTTATTTCTTAAAAAAAGTCTTTCCTGCACCTTCTGTTGCCATCTGTTCTAACAGGCAAAACAACGTTCTAACGCTGCCTGCCTAGCAAAAACATGTATGGGTTTACAGACTAAATAAACTACAAAAGCAACGAAGAGCCAGGCTTAGATAGCTTAAGTGATTAACACCTGCATCACTCAGCAGGGCCAGGAGACAGGCAGAAATATTCCCCCTTCTTTAAAAGCAAGTTGAAAATATCGAAGTCAAGGTTGATTTTTTTCCATGGAAATCATCAAGATAAACAGATTTGCCGCAAAGACACCTTCCAATAGATGCAGCCTTAAAACACAGCTCTTGCTGATTGTCCAGTGATGCCGCAGAAGCAAGGCAGAGCACAGTGGCTCTCCGATGACTTCCAGCCTCCTGTGTCTCCGGTCTCCACTCGTGACCAAGTGGTGGGAAAAGCTGTTAAACCCATTGATGTTATCAGAGGTTAGGGAAATTAAACACACTAAAATTAATTAAGACCCTGTAACAAGCTTGAGGCTGAGCAGAGCGCAGAGCTCCCTGTGCAGAGCACAGAGCTCTCTGTGCAGGGCAGACACCTCTCCACCTTCAAACACTATCAGCACCAGGGAGATGGCCTGGTGGACACAACAGCTACCAAAAGCACAGGGCCTACTTTTGTAGTCTGAAGCATGACCCTTGCATTACATTAGAGGACAGCAGCTGAAAACCAAGTGCTTTCCTTTTAACCCAGCAGTAGCCTGTCAGCACTGAGCCTTGACTGTGCCATGAGGCAAAGAAGAGCAAGGACAAGGAGAAAACTGCAGCGCAAATCTCTCTTACGTTTAAAAAGCATCACATCTTAGTTTTCTTTTTAAGCAATTAGAACTGATACAGAAGTTGTTAATTATGTCTTTGTTTCCTTTGAGGGCTCTCAGCTCAATTAATTTGTATAATGCACTGAGGTTCCAGTTCACTCTTAATGACAAGGTCTCCCTTCACATACCACTGATTCCAGCCAGCACTTCATTTTAATGATCGTTAAATGAGGAAATGACAGCTATATACTGCGCATGACCTGCTTAGGAAGCACAGCGTGAAATTTCCACTGTGATTTACAGCCCTGTAGATCTTATCTCTCAGATGTGAAGTTACGATGGTGTATAAGTTAATTGCACAAATCTCTGTCAGGAAATATTGCCAAGGCCCTGATGGGAGCTGCTTCATTTCACTGCCGTTCACATGGAAACTCCCCACATCACAAGTCCAGCTTTGTGCTGACCTGTAATCGCAGCATTTCTTAATACCTTTAACTTGCAGGTAACAGTACTGACAGTTCAGGAGTCCTTCTTTCCACATTCAGGGATTAAATCTATTCATAGAGATAACAGAATAGCAGGGCAGAAATCCTCTCTTTCGTGCGAATCACAACATTTCTTCATAGTCTTTAAAGGAAGAAAACATTAGGATATATGGGTCATTATAGTCTCAACCCTTGTTTGAGTTTTTACACAGGATAAAAGCAGAATAATAACTCAAAAACAAACAAAAAAACCTCCCAGATATTTATTTACACTCAATTAAGAAAAAAAAAAGAAAAAAGCTTTTAAAGTCAGTGTTATGCAAAGTTCACTGCTCCTTTAGGCAACAGGAAGATATCTTTTCTGTATATTTAGAGCTAAATACATCAGACCATTTGTGTCATCTCACAGCTGGGGTTAGCAGCACACTGGGCTGCAGGGCTGCTGGTACCACCTCATGAGCACCACAAACAGCCCACATCACCCCAAGGAACAACAGCAAGAAGCCAAGCTCACATCTTTGAGTGGGATGCAACACCACATCATGTCCTGTACACAGAATGCCATCAAGGGTTATGTCTTCCATTACTTGTAAGGCAAAAGTTATTTGCTTTGAAATCACACCCAGGAGTTCAGCTCACTTCCCCTCCAGGGACCAGGCTGCACAAGGGTGATGAGATGCTCTGCCTGCAGCAGGGAGAGCTGCTCCCTACAAGTACATTTACGGTTTAAATGGCACCGCATTACCCAAACAGCTTATAAACACGGCTGTGTGCACCATTTAGAACAAGCAGCAGCATACCTCACTCCTATAAGAAACAGAGCCTCCCAGGTGATGGGTTTGAGCTGCAGCACATACCCACATGTCATGTCTGCACTCTGCAGACACACTAGGCATGGGCCGGTGGGTGAGAGCACAGTACTACCCTGGTACAGCCAGCAGCTACCCTGTCGCAGCTGCAGCTCCTGCGGGAAAACCACTGGAGCTCCGTTTCACCCTTCTCCTCCCTCTCGCATCTTTCCTTTTCCTTTCTCTTTTCCTTTGATCCATTTTCATTTTCCAAGCTTCCATAAATCTGGGTTCAGAAAGTCTTTACCGAGCCCACTCAGGGCTCACAGCACAGCTAATAGAATTGTGCTCATTCAGCTCAACCATATTGTTCTTACAAACTAGGATTCGCACAAACTACAAGAATCCAGGGGTAGAGTAGCCTAATCGATTGCTGCCTTATTGATGAGATATCATTTCATACAGATTTATCCTCCAGACATCACCCCTCTCGAGTTCCAACCCCAGGATTACCTCTCCCTCCTCGGGTCCCAACAGCTATCACGGTTTCCAGATCAGTTACCGAGATCCACACACACAGGAGCCAGGGCTTTCAGAGGGATTCCCTCCACTGACCAGGCTGCTCCAACAAACCAGGGCATGTGTGTGCCCACACCAGGAGCACATCCCAAAACACAACCAAAGCGAAGGTGAATGGCGCTCTGCTTCAGTGTAACGTGCCTTAGTATGCTTTTGTTTAATTTACCTTTCATTTTTGCTGTTATTATAAGGCAATGCAACTTTCATAACCATGCATTCATTATCATTTGAGTTATCCCTCCAGGAAATTACGCTAGAGAAACTGAGAACCAAAGATAAATCACACTTTGTAATTATAGTGGCAAGCTCACTGCTACAATAGCCTGGAAGTTGCAACAGGGAAGCTATAAAACAGATATAGGTTAGTGCTGCTGGTAGCCAAAGAAATAAGATCAAACCCTAAAGCCTCACTATCAGGAAAACAGAAATAACAACACAACTGTGGTTCAACAGGAGTCAGAGCATTGCGCTACGAAGGATTACAGTTTGCCTCTCTGTTCAGAAAGGATTTCACATGAACAGATCTAAAATTAAATTGCAGTTGAGTATTTACTCCAAAGGCCATTCTCATCTGATTGTGTGTAACAGCGTTCAGTGCTGCTGAAACAGATTCCTAGTGATCAGTTGTTATGTTCTTTTTTCAAGGTTTGAGTGAAATATAGTGGGTCACACTGACATTTTGTCAACATTCCTTTGGCTGTGGCATGCCCACTAGCACAGGGACTAGCAGACCTCTGAAACCAGCACTGCTCCATCAGCACCAGGAGCATGAAAGCAATAGAAGCACTTTTGCGTGTAAAGAGGCATAAGCTCATCCCTAAAACCTCTTCACTTTCCTCCCTAGAAAATAAACCACTCCTGCCTTAAAGCTGTAGCTGGTTTACAGAATGCAAATGATAAACGGCACAAGAATCAAAGGTAAATATGCAATAACTGCTGCCATTCAAGAAGGAAAAGTGGCTGCAGAATTGGGAATTAAATCTCCTTCCAAGGACCTAGAGCTGCCGAAGTAGCCAGAGCAGCAGGAGGCCACCCAGCCTGGAAGGACCTGGGTTTCCTCAGGAGCTCTCCGTTCTTCCTTCTGCTCAATGATTGTAGCTGGAAATATAAAACAACCTTTTCTTTTTGACCAAGCATCAATAAGACCACCTCATGGCACAGACCTCAGAGAAGTCCTTAATGTAATATTAAGGTTTAGAATAGCATTTAAAAATCATAACCTCTAAATTAAAAAGGCAAGTATACACAACCTGCAGTATTGATTAAAACCCCACAGCTTTATCACCAGGTAATTGCTTCATGATCAGTTTTTCAGCAGCACAAGCCTCAAACTTCCTGAATAGGAAATTTTAATTTCAGGGTACTGCTAATTTATTGTTCCTGTTACTGCTACATTACAAAAAGTAATGCAATATCTCTACAGGCGTGACATTTTTCTTCCAGGCTTCAGCTCAATTCATTCCCCCATTCCCAAGTGACAAAACACGCATTTTTCTGTCCCTGCAGTGTAATTATGCATTTACACTGCTTGGCACTCTCACTGCCTTCCCAACATGCCTGAAAAGCTGCTAAATGCAAAGGGTCATAGGCAAGCACTGTGGTCCTGCCCTTCTGACCAATGTCCCTCCAAACTCATGCTCTCCCCTCAGGGGCTGATCGCAGGTTCACACCAGATCAAGAGGCTTGGGAGTATTTCCATGTGCTGTAGGGTTTAACAATCATCACATGTGAGTCACAAGTGATGTTCAGCAGTTGACACCGCTGCAGTGGTGTCCTCAAGAACAGAAACAGCATCTGGTGTCATCATGTTAGAAATTCTTTGTATTTAAGGACACCCGTGCAGTGAAGGCACCAACACTTCATTCCCCTCAGCAGTGATGGTGAGCAGCAAGTATCCAGTCTGGAATAAGTGGTATTGGAGAAGATTAACTGGTATAAGGACCATTCCTGTGGTGCAAACAGTAGGGAAACTACAGTTTTCAGAGGCATTAAATGAGCATTTGTTATTTAAATGTCTTTTTAATTCACTTAATGAATCAAGGTTTCTTAACCAAAATTCTCATTCTGTGATGGTGACGATTGAGGAGCTGTAGCATTCCAGCATCACTATGGCATTTCTTGTACTACAGAGCAGCTTACCCAGCAATAGTATAGTTTGTTTGGAGGTCCTGTGATAACTGGTGACATAATTACTGTAAGTTATGTGATGATGAAGGGTTTAATTGTTATTTATTTTACTGTCATCTATCTTTATTTTAAAACTAAGGCTATTGCCAAAGACAATCACTCAGAAAGAAACATCAAGCTGCCTGGTGACTTGATTACTATTTCCTACAGTATTTTCTCCTTACACAGCAAAGCACAGGACCCAGTGAAGTCAATGGCAGAGAGACTCACTGACAGCAAGAGGGCTGTAGTTTGTAAGACTTGGTGCACAGTGTCACTGAGACTGTTTTCCTCAGACCACCATATGACAAACTGTAGCACCAAATGAAAATAAATCTTTCTTGTTATTGCTCAGAAAAGTGATCTCTCTCTTGCAGAAGCAGCAATAAATCACATGGTACCCCCCTCTCAAAGCATCCCTACCTTAGCTGCAAGGTGTGAAACATCTGTCTACGGCTGCACCACTCTTGGTTTGCACCAGCCCTGCTGTCCCTTAGTGGTGGCCATCAGCAGATGGGGTGAGCAGGGATCCTGCATTTACCGTGATGATTCATGTCATTGTTCTGCTATGGATGGCCATTAGTTTTGACCTCTCATGGGCTGGAACACTACTTGCATAGAATCAGATATTGTTTGCATTTACCATTCCTCCATGTTGCATCCACTTGTATCATTTTTAATTATCTTTCAAACAGAGATTAGAGTCTCCTCCTTCCCTCCAAACTGACTCAGCCACAAGTTGTTGCACCAGAATCAGTCAAACCACAGGCTTAACAGCGCTCACCTGCCCTGTTACCTGTGTCCTCCTCTGTCCCCAAGGAAAACAAGCTCCTGGTCCCAGCCAGGAGCTGATGTGCAGCAGCTCGTCCCAGGCCAGCTCAGGCAGCAGCAGCGCCCTCTCTGTGTGCCGGCTGCGCTGGCAGATGCCTGAGCTTGTCTCCAAAATCCATCCACGCTTTCAAGCTACAAGCAGAAGTGTTTTGACATGAGAGGTTGAAATACATAAAAATAGATCTGCTGGATTCTGTCAGTATTAAAGCTTCAAAACTTTGAGGTTTTGCTTCTGCAGGGAATTCACTGAACTTTGGTCCCAGCAAACCCCAGCGAAATCCCTGGCCCCAGGCAGGAGGAAGAAAAGAATAAGGCAACACACTGGAAAATAAACTAGAGATTTGTTTTATCACATCCCTACCCATAACACGGGAGGCAGCACCACTCCATCCAGCACTAACCTGTTCAAAACCTGTTGGGACCAAAATACTAACGCGCCAGAAAATAAGGGGGCAGGGAAGGGAGGGATGTATCCAGACTGCCAGTTCTTCAGAACTATATCTTTTCTGTGCAGTGCCTTTGAGATGGAGCAGGTCATGTCCCCACTGGAGTCTACAGGGAGGGCATCCAAAAGTCAAGCTGCCCCAGGCACCTGGCCCCAGGAACAGGACCAGCTCTTCATCTACAGAGCAGAATTCTTTGGGTTTTTCCTGTGGAAGCTGGTATACAATCTATCAGACTGGATGCTTTTTAGCGGCAATACAAAATGTCTGCAACAAATTGATTTTGCTGCTCCCATATTTATTATTCAGGCAGAGTTGCCCCTAATTAGACAATATTAGATTTCTTGGCTCACACAAAGCAATTCAGAAATAAGACTCTCATTACTGATGGGACAAACCATACAGAAACCGGGCAGGGTTTAATAACGCAGAAAAATATCAAAGGCAGAAAGGTTTTAATTCTTAATAAGTAGATCCATGGGTTTCGGTAACCAGCACTCAAGACTTTTTTTTAGGGTCGCTTTTATTACCTAATTAATTAAAGCTTGACCAATAAGATAGATTAATCTAATGGGATTGGATCTTGTATTAATAGCAATTCTAATTAATCACCAAACTGGAACATTCCTCACCCACTGAAGACAAATCTTTCTGGTGTTAAGCTAGAAAAAACACTGAAAAAAAAGGGAAAGGATGGGCTGAGCAGGTTTTATGTCCCCAAAATGGGGCTTGGGGGAAGCTGGGAGGTGAAGGCAAAGCTGCACCTCTGACATTGAGCGGGACATGTGTGATGTGGGTTGTGACATGCATAAAACATCACCCCCCTGCCATTGCACACAGGTCTGGCCTCACCAGCACCGGATGAGCATGCTGACAAACCCCAAGCTTTGAGTTTTACTGTTTTAGAGTCTCCAGGGCTTTTATCAGCCAGGAAACATGAGCCTGCAGGCAAACAAATGGGCAGGTAAAATGGTGCGATGGATGCAGAGCACCCTCACTGGTGCTCTGGACATCCAGACCTCACTGGACATCCAGGTCCCTTTGCATCCAACAGATCAACCCAGCAAAAGCCATGCGCTTGCTCTGCTTACAAGCAGGTACCCAAAATATAAATGCGCCCTCAGTTCAGGATCACACTGCAGCACAGGTCACCAAGAAACCACTCCTGTATGTTTTTAGGGCTAGTACATGCTTACAGACAAGGCCTGCTTGTTTTTCTTTTAGCATCATGCTGATTACTAAATCCCTTCCCTGGTTCAACAAGTCCTGGCGCTCATTTGTGATGTGTCGGTAGCAAAACAAATTCAGGTGTAGTAATCCTCCAGACCTGATAATTGTGTGTCAACAGAAGTGAAAGGCTACATTTTTCACATTCCAAATAATACATTTTTAAAGGCATTTTCATTTACAAAGTTTTGAAATGTATCATCTTAAACTCCTTTTCACAGTCCCCTCCTCGCTTTGCTTCTGTGTGTTGTGTCTCTGTCCCAGGATGTAGGCAGCCGTGGATAAACCAAGACCATAGCAAAACGCAGGGGACCCTATATCTTTTTTATCACTGTGATCTCCATTAGTACATGAACTGCCTGAACTTCAATGAATCTCAAAACTAACATCAGACCTGCTTTCTTTCACTTTATTGCACATTTTCAGCCAGGCCAGATGCTGAGATTTCAGGATGTTTTAAGAAGAGTCATCTGAGGAGCTGAGGAGCCATTAACCTTATTAAAACACTCCCCATTAGGAGCTACTTTACAGCTGCCGCAGAGCCACAACACCCATTATGCTGATGTTTGCAACTAAAGGGGAGTTTGCTGGATTCAGAGGGCTGCAGTCCTGCTGCAGTGCCTGGGGCTGCCCCAAGACCCAGAAGAACACCAGGTCCAGATCCAGTCCCTTCTGTACAAACATCACCACTTCCTGCAGCCTCCATGGTCACCATGAACATCTTGACTGGGTGAGGCTGGAGGCACCTCTGGGGTCATCTGGGCCAACCCTCTCCTCAAGCAGGGCCACCCAGAGCTGGGTACCTGGGACCATGACCAGATGTCTTCTGAGCATCCCCACAAAAAGGGAAGGCGCAAAGCACCTGTGCAAATAACAGACCTAACTCATACAATCAATTTCCACTAGGAAATACAGCACCACGGAACCTCCCAGCTGGATTTCATACATTTGCAATATCCTCTCAGAAAGATGAAACAAGGAAATGGGCTTTGCATTCACCTGCATTTCCTAATGAACAGGAGTTTTCCGCATCAACGGATTGAGCACAAACAGCACTTCCAGCCCTGAGTCTGCCAGTGTTTGAGCAAAGTGCTCCACGTCCTGCTCCCACTGACTGCTAGGGGTGATGACAGGTATTATTCAAGGCTCTTAGCAGAAGACTGGGGTGCTGCTATTGTATGAGCTTCTCAGGGTTTGGCAGCTGTCAAAATCTGAGGCTTTGGGAAGGCTGCCCTTCCAGCCGCCCCACAAAGATGATGAAGCTGAAAGCCAAGCTGTAATAGAAGCAGCAGCGAGACTCTTCCACCTCCTCCAAGGCACAATTGCATCCATGCCATAATTTAGCTATTTTCAGGCATTTCACCTGTTTTAAATGAAAAGCATCAATTCCAGTATCCTCATGGAGCTTTTCTCTGGGGTTTTTACAGGGCAGTGCCCACCAGCTCTGGCTGGTGGCTGCAGCAGCGAGGAGTAATCAGCACATCACCCACACACAGCCTGAGAAACACCCAGAGCTTCCCCGGCTGAGACGTAAGGGACAGGACAGGCTCAGCAGGCAGCTGTGTCAAAGCTCCTCACTTCCAGCCAGCATCTCCACTGCTCCCTACCTCAGGGAGCAGCCACCCCACGTCCGTGTACAACTGCCATCAAAGTGTCAATGTTCACGCAGCTTTGCATTGTATCATGCAGCCTGCTCTGTCCCAGTGGGCAGCAAAGGACTTCAGAGCCTGTCAGTCTCCAGTCATTGTGCAACCAGGTGCAAAATGCACTGGCTGGGGCTTATATGGTAGGACAGAGAGAGGGGGAAAAGTAATGCTAGGGAAAAACAACCAACCTCAGCTTGGATCTGATTTTTCTTCCACAGGATTAGGGATTAATTATTCTTACTACACCCCGCAAAGTACCATACTGCTTAATGACAGCACATTAAGATGGCAAAAAGCCTGTTGATGTGCATAAAAAGCAGATCCAGGCTCTGCTGTGGTGTATCAGTGCTACGCACAGCTGCGGGTATGGAAGGAAAAGGAAAGGAGGAGTAATCATTTGCAAAGAAAATATAAAAATCTGTAGCTACAGCATAATTTGTTTTTTCATTAAGCAAGGGGATATTTGTTCTATTAAAAATGCTTATTTAAAAACCCCTTTTAGAGTTCATTTTTTCTCCTGAAGGCTGCTTTAAAAAACAATCTCTGCAAAAGAGGAGGAAAAAGCAATATGTTTTCAAAACAGAGCTTTCTATTTCATCTGAAGTTAACGAAATGCAGCTCCTTGACATAAACCATATAGTGCCCAATTGCTGGCAGTACTGTTACAGGATGAAGATAATGATTCGCAGTACTTTTCAAGAGCTATTAATGTTAAGAATTACTTATTCCACCAAATGAACGTTATAAAAAATTAATAGTATGCAAATTGCCATTATTGCAAAAGCCCCTGGGCCTTAATGGCAAGGAATTTCAATTATTCCAAAATATTAATAAAGCAATTTTTTTTCCTTAATTCCCTCCCTTTTTTTCCCCCTTACCCTCTTTCTCTAAACTGTTTTTTTCCACTGTTTTAGAGCACCTGTTTCAAGTGATCCTGCCCTTTATGATCTGCCCCTAACAATGTACAGCAATACCCACCAAGGAGAGCTCTGCCAAGGGAGTAGGCAGGGTGATCTCTGTTCTCCCCATGGGCAGGGGAGGTTGCTGGGGTGCTCTCAGCCATGCTAATTGCTTCTCCTGGAAACTGGAACACCATGCTCCTTCCCAGACCTGATAAATTCACACATGATAAAAAAGCACAGGCTGTGGCTGGTCCCAGCTCTCCCACTCAACCCAGCCACTGTTGCAGCTCCTACACTGCAACGCCTGTCTCCACTGTCTCCAAAGCCATTGGCACGGCTTGTGCAGTTCTCAGGAGGTCAGAGCATCTTCACCAGTTATGGCTCAGCCTTACCTTTTTCATCCCTATTAGCACTGCTTAAAATAAACAATGACTTTACAAAACTTCACAGAGTTACTATTTTAAGAATCAAACCTGCTGTCTCCTGGAAAACGGGAGCAACCAACTCTCGTCATTGGAACACCAAGTTGTGCTAATGAGGTTGGAGCTCTCCCAGGTTGTCATCTTCTATGGCCATGTAAAATTTAAGACAGCAAAAATTGCATTATCTTTTGGAAAATAAAGGTGGTTTTCGATATAATCTTTCCAATCAAATGGCTTTCTCATGAGTGTAAGTTAAGTGGGGACAAATAAGGCAAAAGCAGTACAAAGCGGCTTTAAGCAAACACTCGCTGGTCTCTGTTAGGTGAATAAACGATGCGAGTGGTGATTGGCAAAACAAAATTTCTCTCTATAAGAAGTTTCAAGCAATGACAAAAGTAAATGTCTCCAGGAGCTAGAAAAGGTGATTTTTCTATACACGTGGGTAGAAGCACGGTGGAGAAGCAGTGTGGCTGGATGGGCTGGGTGCAGGACACATCCCTGCCTTTCACACTCATTCCCTAACACTTCGCAGCTCCTCCCGAAGGAAAAGCGGTGCTCCACAAAGCTACAAAACTACATTTCCCGACACGCCACTTGAAAGACATTACGGCTGTTTTGCTGCTGTACGACAGAAATCTGCAATCAGTGGCACAAGAGTGGTCTCTGGTGGAAGGAGATCAGATCTGCAGCGTTGCCACCAAACACACAGGAACCCAAGCCAAAGATCTTTGGCTACAGCTACCGGCAGTCACTTTTTAGCCCTAATACTAGGTTAGCCTGATGCATTATACCCCCAAAAACCAAGCTCGCACACACACTTTTGGACTTTAGATCTTTTCTCACGTACAATGCTACTGTGCTCAAGTCTGCCAGAAAACCGAGGATGGGAAGTGTGGCCTTTCTAAGGCATTTCCTTACATGTGAATTAGAAGAAACTGCAGTCAAAACACTCAGTCTTGACTTCAGAGCTGTAACACACTGACCAAACAACTGCCCAACAGCAGATTAGGAAGCAAGGCAAGATATGAATGGACAGCAAATAGTAGCTGAAGGCAGTCACACCACTAGTAAACATACAACCACAGTCGAAAACATTAAAGCTCAGGTTCTTTCCCCAGAATTAGATTTCAGCCCATTTACACGCACTTCAGAATTGACACTTAGAAGTCTAAACCCAGCAAAAGTAGCAGGAGATGTGTAAAACACATCATCCTCATCTAAAAATTCAGAGGAACAAACACATTGCAAAAATCCAATCACTAATGTTCAATAGACGTTTCCTTGTAACTTTGAGTTTGATCAAGACAGACAACAGAAAATGTCCTGTCAGCTTCAACAGCCTTTGAATCAAGACGACAAACCAGAAAACAGCAGAAGATAGAATGTCAATCAAAGAGGAAAAAAGAAAATCCAGGAGAAATAAAAAAAAAATCACTGTGCTATTTCCCAAAGTACAGTTATCCACAGACCGGGAAGAGCCCAGCAAGGTTCACAGCGCAGAATTCCCACCTGCACTAGGTTCTTCACAGACCAGCTTAAGAAAGCTGTATCAGGAAACACCAGCAGGTAGGTCAGTACTTACCCAGACTCAGCTACCTGCTCACAAGGCCAACAGCTTGATGCTGCCACTCCTCATTTCTTCTTTCCACATCAAATCACTGCTTTCGGCATAGGCTGCCCCTCCAGCCATTATGCAGGGAAAATGAAGTGGTTGAGGGGGCAGGCTTTTTGTTTTGGGAGGTTCTTCTTTAGTTTTACTGCAGTAAGGAGCCATCCCTTGTTCCAACTAGATGAAAACCCAGCATACATAAGAAGGCATCTCATGTCTAGTAACCAAGGCAGATGAAGCTGGCAGGAAAGCCCACCCCAGAAAATAAGCACTTCTGCAAACCATTATTTTCTGTGTTATTGCAAGGACATGGCTGAGAAGTGTAATTTCTCTTAGAGAAGATAAAAGCTATTTCTTGCATACCTCAATTATGCTTTCCTGTGCTAACCAGGCTTAAGGTGAAGACACAGCCAAGCTATCCTTGGAGACAAAGAATTGTCAAGTTCTGGTTGATACAGTCTCTTTCTTCCTCCCCAGAATACCCAGCAGTATGCCTAACCTCTGACAGATAAAGTACAAATCATTACAAGTAATGGTATTTGCTGTAATAGACAGCAACACTTGGCAGCAACAGTTCATCACTAAGGCTGGCTCACAGAACAAGTGAATTCCCAGCCACCAACCCTCTCTGCAGCACACAGCCAGGGACTTCCATTCTTCCCACACAGCAGGACTGCCACAGACTCCTACAACAGCACTAGAGAACCCAGCAGGGACTTTTTGTTACTTCAAAGAAGTCAGGGTCTTGAGCTCTTCAGATTGGCAAAGTCACAGAGGACTTAAATGAGAGCCACAAATCTGCTTGCACACAGGCTTCAGGTTATGCTTTCCTTTACTCACCCCTACTCCCAGTTCTACTCAACTGCTGTTTTCCTGACTGGTGAAGGGCAAAGATCAGGTATACACATTCCCTGTGTTTCCCTGCGTTTGGGAAATCAACCTGCAAGCTTCACGATGACAAGAACTATACTATAAGGAAAACACACACACAAGTGGTCAAATACACTATTTTTTAATGCAGATTCATAAAATATAAGCTCAGTGTTGAAAATTCAGGACATTTCATGAAGAGCATTTGGTCCTCTTAAAGATTTCCCATCCACAATTAAATACTTTATGGAAAAACAACAATTAAGCATACATTGCATTTTTAATTAGGAAAAGTTGATATTGCACATTATCAAGAAATACAAAAGTCTGTTTCAGCAAGTTATTCCAGCAGTGTTACCAATTTCATTTTGATATCATTGACTTACACAAAAGGTTCAATTTTAGTGCATAGCATGTGCCCTGTCATTATAGAGTAAAAACGTATCAAAGCATTTTTAAAACAAAGAGGAAGAAAAGTTGGCTCTGTAAAGAATCCAAAGTCTTTTACCACAGAGTCAGCACCAGTCTCCTTGTAGACAAAACCTGTTCCTATGAATGATGACTGATCACCTTCAACCTTGCACAAATTCCAATGCAGTTCCTAACCATATACTATTTGGCTGAAGCCGACTATATACTATTTGGCACTGTAACTAATGGTCCAAGTCACTAAGGGCTGAAAGGCTGTGATACCTGCCAATACTGTTCCATTTCAGTTACCTATCACTATTTCTGGTGATATATAAGAAGGGAAAATCATGGTGGCAGAACAGTTGCACAGCTTCATTACAGCTGTGTAATGCACTGAGGACAACTCTGAAGCAGATTTCTGTACATAACACTCAGCTGGAACCCTCACCAGGGCTCAGGTGCTGCAGAAGGCACAAAACACTGAGAGGCAGTTACAAGTGCAAATGAAATGCACGTTCAGAGAGCTTAACTGCAAGGCAGGGAAAAATCATGACCAGAAGCAGCCATCAGCACACCTAGGGCAGCATCTGCCACACCATGACTTTAAATGGCCAGCTGTGGAACACTGCATTCAGCTTCCAGGCTACCAAGTACTTGTCATTTTAGAACTACAATTAGAAGATCTGGCCCAGTAGCAGCATTTCAGAAAGCCCAGATATTTTTGCCTCCCTCAGTCGGCAGAAAGCACTTCCCTTCATGCAGCCTCCTACACTTCTTTACACGATTACAGACTGTAGCGTACCTGCATGCCCAGGCAACGTTTACTGGTCAAGAAGCTCTACCTTGAAGCTCTGCCTTGAAACCTCCCCAATACCTCTTTTGATCGTAACACCTTGAATTTAGATTTTGCTTTTAAATAGGCAACTAAGACATTCCAGTAACAGGTCTGCAAAGCCAATTCTACAGGAGCTGGAACTACAGCTGCGTCAAACATCAAGGCAACTGACTACTGCAATGTTTTGTGAAATCTTATGTTTCCCTCTCCCCCCTCCAGCCTTCCCTCTCATTCAAACACACACAGTAAGACTAAGAAAATATGATTGTTGGTTTTTTGCCTGAATACAAGACTCAACTATAATGGAATAGAAGAATCTACAACGAAGTCCCTGAGATGCATCTGTATACTAAAAGATTCAAACAATAACCTCTTCATCACGCCATATTTATTAGAAATGCTTTGAGTTACAACATCTGGTTGATGAAAACCGATGCTGTTATAAGAATGTGAAAATACAGCAGACCGAGTTAGCCCTTATGTTTAAGCCTTCATTTAAAAATAATTAACCCAACAGTAACATTCAGCTACTTCAACTGTAGTCAAAATTAAAAAGCATGTAAGCAACAGGGAGTCACTGGAGAAAAAAAACAACACCAAAACCAATAAAACCCCAAACAACTGTTATATTTAGAATAAGTTGTTTTGGCCTCACTTAGTTTTCAATCCTCAACAACCCTGCTTGAATTTAACTGCTCTCTTCCTGAAAGTCTATAGTTATCCCTCAAACATAACTGAGCTGCTGTTCAAGAAGGTGAGATGCAGCAACAGCAGGTTCTCGCCATTCCTCACTGGAACCAGAAGGCACAGGTCACAGGTACACTGCACAGGTAACACAGCAGTCAGCACTGGCAGCTGCTGCACCCACAAACCCATTACAGTGGCATGTACTAAACTGTCTTGTGGCACAAGGAAGTTGGCACAATGCAGGCTCAGACCTCTACCTCCACCTCCAGAGCGATGTAGAGGCAGCCCCTTTACTAACTGCACTGACACAGATGATAAACTCAGCCCAGATTAATAAAACTCAGTAATACTCTGGGATGGGCACAGAGGTTGACATTCTTCCAGTATCTTAAAAAAAGAGAAGCCATCTCATACGCAAGTTACTTCGGGATCCACTGTATTTTGTAACCAGCTGATCAGAAATACTTTATCCATTTTCCCAAACAAGCTCAATTTTTCCTGCTAGAGAACAAAACTTAAGGCACTAATATATTAATGCTGACAGGAATGTGGAATAGTTTGTTCTTCATGTACTGTTATACCAGTTCTTAGCAGCATCTCTCTGGAAAAGGCACTAAAAACATGGCAGACAACACAACTTTTGGAACTTCTGCTCAGCTAACCTGTATCAAGTTAGCTGCTTGGAAAGCTGAGTGGCAATTTCCCCTTCCCTCCCAACCCATTCCCCTATAAAAAAAGGCACCTGATTTGTTTTATTACTGGTTTCTATAGATACAGGCTCTTGCGACCGTGCAGTTCCATATAACTGAGGGATATCATGACTATACTGATAGCTTTTTACATGATCAGGAGTTATCTTTTCAAGATACTATTCCAGATAGACTTTGTTTCAGCAAAACCCATTACCAGTGGGTTCTTACCTGAGTAGCACTTAAGGTTGTGTATTGCTAGTCAGAATAATTCAACAGTTAAAACTTGGTGTAAGAAATTGCACTTTCCCATTCCTTCCCAATCCCAAAATCATTTCAAATTAAATACTAGACCCTTTTCTAAAGGGACATTCGTAACACAGCTACAAAGAGGTAGCTAAGTGGCACATGCCAATTTTTTTTAAGCATATTCAGCCTTCATTTCCAACATTTTTCATAGGAGGTCTTAAAGAAATCTCTGTTCAGGTGGCATGTGAACTTACCACAGCTCAGAAGACTGAACTTGTGAGAGAACTTGATCTCCCTTCACGTCCATAACTGAAAACTAACAAGCATGGGGAAAACCCAAGTGACTCAGCATATGCAGGTGTGTAGCTGAAGAGGAGAGGAATGTCTACAGTCGAATCCCATGCTCCTCCTGACATACAGTAAAAGTTACTCTGAAGAACCATTCAGATCAAGCCCACCATTCGATCAATCTGTCTCATGTAGTTACTCTTCAATGGCAGCAAGTATCTCCTCTCATCAGGAACTCTGTTACACTGTTAACAAAATCAGAATATATGAAAACAGGCAATCCCATACCCTCCATAACCATTTCAGCATCAGTAACCATACATTTCCTCCCAGTACAGAAAACTGTACCCAATAGAGCTTTTGTTCCTCACTTTCTCTTGCTCTTTCCAAACTTACCAGCACAGACCACATAAATGAGCAGCAAGTGTTTCCCCAGTGCAGGCTGCAAGCTTCTAAATACATGCCAAACTACTGCAGCTTGTTATTCAACTGAGACTTCCTTCACTATGACAACTGTGAACATTTAAAATAATGCTCTTTTTTCTGCAGGACTGGGGGGGAGGAGGAAAGGAACCATGCTAGAACCTACTAGCAGAGACTTAAAAACACTGTTGTGTATTAAAAGCGTATCTATTTTGGTTGGTGATAGGCACTGGATCCATAGCTCTGCACTCAGTTGATGCCTAGCTAAGAAAGGTCACCTTTACATGCCTCAAATCCATTCTGAGGGAAGAAAAGTTTTGTTTAAGTACCCTCTGCTTTTCTCTTTCCCCATCATGACAACACTGGAAAATTTGAAGGGCAAAGAACAGGTGAAGGGAAAAATAATGGGAAATAAATTAACAAAGCACAAATTAATTGCTGCAAAATGCTTAAAAGGGGACAGGTTTCACCTTCAACATAATCACTCTCACATTATCCTAATCCACTCTTTCTGCTACTTAAAGTGTTTTTCACAAGGGACCTTCTCGGATATTTGACATTTGTAACGCAAACACTGCTGAGCTTTAAAGTAACACTTCAAAACGGCTCTTTTTCTACTGCCTAACCCAGTTCAACATACATCTCTCTTCCAGCCACTCAACCAGAAACAATCTGTGCATTCCTTACATTAGAGCTGAAGTTGACTGCCTTTAACTCATTAGGTTTAATTTTTTCTGCGTCGTCCTCTTCTCCAGGGAGGATGTCTTGCCACAGTGAGTTACGGAAACGTTCATCCACAGACACAATATGCCCCTCAGTAGTAAACATATACTTATTTCCAGATTTATGCACTGGATTTTCTTCATCAAACAACTAAACAAGAGAGAGGAGAGACAGCTACAGTATGTGTGCAACATTCTTCACGTCCCATCAACATTAAGTTACAAAGCATGCACTCACGCATTTGGAGGATCAAGCAAAAAGCATACCTCTTAGTGCTAAATGGGCAACTACCGTTAGAGCAAATGGAAATAGATAGTTTTAATGCAAGTGATTTATTTTAGCAGTTAAAAGGGGAGAGGCAAAAGAAAGACTTCTCACACAACTTAAACTGCCCTTATTTTTCTACGCTGCACTATACAGGCATTGCTGGGCTGGCATTCACTGTTTCTATCCAGTCACAGATTTATTTGCTTTTCTGCACTAGAGGAGATTGAGTGCCAAATCCTGATGGGGAGGAATGGGAGGCTGCTGTGAGGCAGGCAAAATGGCTACAAGTAACAATTTAGCTCAAAGCTGACCAGAAGATGCAAGAGCATCCTTGAAATGAACATACACCTACCAGGTATAAGTATTTACATGTTTCACTGAGAAAAAAGCTCTCCATTCGATCTTCCTTTGTCTTCTCTACAACATGGTGTAATGTGGCATAGCCACACCTGCAAGATTTAAGATTGGTTTGAGTTTAGTTCCTACACATTCTGATCTTGAAGCGCCCTAAATATTCCTTAACTTCAGACCACTCCAAATGTCACTAGAGGTGAAGTTAAAATGAAACAAGTCTTTTTCACTAGTAAGCACTGATTATTGTTTTCTGGTGTTCTGATAAGACTGCAAACATTGACCCTGCGGTTCACCTATTCCATTGTGCAGACTTGTTAAGTGTCTCTCAAAGAAGCAAGATACTCTTACAGCATCCAGAACAAAACAGGGACTTTCCCCATTGTGAGCACATGAGAAACCCAGGTCTGGAAGCCTGGTCTCATATAAAGGTTTCCTCCCAATCTACCCACTCTTAACCCGCCTCCCCACAACTTAACATGATGAAGCTTGTAGTTCTTTCAGTCAATCCCCTACACAGAACCTGAATGCCATTTAACTGCAGATTGGTACTGGTTTACACTCTCCAATGGTTAATACAGACTTGCCTACAAAATCAGCAAATACCAATAGTTGAATAAAAATTCGCTATCTTCCACATGAGTTTCTCAGTATTACAGTCAGGATTCACTGCTACTGTCATGAAACAAAAGCCGATATACAACAGCATCTGCCTTAAGGGCCATCCTTCCACTTTAGTCGCACATCATGGGCCCATGATGTGAGAAATATTCTTGCAGGATCCACAGAAAAAAACACTTACTAATTTACCAGTTTTCAGCAACTGATCAACAGTGCATTTTGCAAAGTAGTTATGAAATTCTTAAGCCATGAAGTTGTCACTGGACTGTAGTTTCATTTTCAGGTAAGACAGAAATCATTACTCAATAAATAAATCATCATTTGTGGCTTTCATGGGTTTTCTGGTTTACATACATTTGGCAGATCAGATTCTATAGAATATTTATATAATAAAATATATGTGCATAGCAGTGAGAAAAGACAAAACATTGAAAACTGACTTTGCTTTTGTATATTTTTCCAAACTCTGCAGAATATCCATCCCCACATGAAGGTAAAATGGGTTCTTTGTGGCCTAAATAATGAAGACAGACAAGAGTTAATCAGCAATTTCAACAAAGGCCTCGTACTATCAAATTCTCATATATTACAGTAAACTTATCTTCACAGGAACATGACTTAGATTACCCTCTGCAAGCTTCTCACATTTGCTTTAGTGCAAATACCAATACAATATGTAGTAAATTCAAACTTTTTGGATAGCTTTCTCATAGCCACAGTTATTTTAGTTTATTGTATCTCCTGCCAGCTGGAGACTCTGCCTAGGCTATATAGCAAGGAAAGCTATTACATTTACTTCAACTATTTCTGTTAAGAAGTCACAAGTCTCCACCTCGTAAAACTCTGCCAGCAGTTTCTTTAAAAGGTCATTTAGCCTCCTTTTTGTCTGTCCTATTAAAAAAGTGTTCCTTTTTAAAGCAAACAACGCAGGAACTACACTGCATAACAATCTAGTGCCTAAACAGAGACCTCCATATAAGAACAGGCAGACCCAAAGGCATCAGATTTAGCAGGCTAGAGGCTGGGGCAGAAAAAGTGACTTTCTGAACAAAACCATTTTTGCCAAAACATGAGCTATAAGCACAGAAAAGTCAAGTACCTGATAAAGAAGATATGTGGATTCTACTAACTCTGGTCTTAGCGGATAAAAGGGAACATCCGGCGCTTGCAGTTGCCAGTTGTATCTTTCTGGGAGAGCCCCGTATCGTTTCCATATGGCATAATAAAAAGCATGGAGACAAATAGCATCTTCCACATCTCCTATCAATACCTAGGCACAACAACAGCCATAAACATGCAGGCTTAATACTGCAAGCCAGCAAGTTACTTTTCACTCTGTATAAGAACATGCCATGTAATAAAAACTCCCCTCATAAGGTGAGAAAAAAAATCACCAACCCTCTCCCTCCCCACAAAAGAAAGCTAATACATTAGTTCCACTGCATCAAAAGCTTTAGCAGAGCTCAGCCTCACAGCATGGTATGCAAATTCTAAGGTTAAATGAAAAAAGATAAAACTATCTCAAATTTAGTAGGCAGCAGGCCAGGCCTTCCGATATTGTTATGCTGATGCAGAAGCTGAACTGCCCTAAAACTGCCTTATCAGAACAGCCAGACGTAAACCTGCAGGTTGAAGCTCATCTCAAGAGATGCTTAGATTCATTCCCAGACTAGGGTTAGAATGGGCCTTTCTGACACCTCTGTACTGTGTTGTGCTGTCCTGAACAGAATGAAGTTTACCTGTAGTCCTGGAAAAAATGCTTGCAAAGAGTCAATCCACGTGTTCATCAGCTGTCCTGTGAACATGTTTACGTTAACGTACAAAGGAGGGTCACCTTCACCTTCATTGCAAGCTTCTCGACTGCCAAGTAACAATAAGCACATGTAAATATTCACTATTTTAGAAGAACACAGTGCACGTTTCATTTCACAGCACTGCCACCAGCAAAGAGAATAAGCCACACATTTGTCATGCTAGGTTCAAACCTTTGTTCAAAAGAACAAAAAGGTCAGTCATGCTCATAGAAAAATTAATTCATAGAGGTATGGACATCATATTCTAAAGTTATGTCAGCAGAATCTCTACCAAAAAGTCAGGGTAGGCAAGATCAGGCCTTAAGAATTACTAAATCAACCCATTTAATGTATTTCCTTTGCAGTTCTACAGCCTTCTCTCAGCTTCACATTTACTAACTTGGATGGTAAACAGTTTAGCTTCTTCACACCAATGACCATGGAGTGAAAGGAACATTAAAATTTATTTCCACAGTGACTACCATGGAAATAAGATACTGGTTTTTTAAAGAAAAAAAGAGAACATTGATTTCTAGAGCATGCCACAAAACACTACACAATCATATCTCGCTTTGGGTCATTGCTTAAGGAACTGATACTCATATGAAATAACATACCCTCTTCTTAAGTGGTTCTGAATGTTCCGATAAGCATCATTGAACATCTCCAAGTCTTCCTTTTCTCCAAAGAGGATGTAAGACTTCAGCAGGTATTCATAGAATGAATCTGACCCTGCTCCCAATCCACTTTGCTTTCCAACCCAATGACCCGTTTGAATATTCACAACATTTCCTTTCAGAACAGACAAAAAGTTAAGACTAAAGTTGACAAGTACAGCACAGACTAGTAATCAAGAACCAGCACTTAGAAATATTATCTTCAAAAAGTCTTGAGGAATGATCAAAGTCTACTATCAAAATGAAGTGTTACAGTGCATTCATTCAAGAACCGAGCACACACATGCAGTTGTTTTAAGTACTTTTAGTCATCTGCCAATCTAAATTACATTAATGGGGATACAAATGCAGGAACCTCAGTTTCATTTCCCAGTTTCACAAAAAACTGTGTCTTTGGAGACCTGTGTCCTAAGGACTCATACAGATACTCCATTTTTCTTACAAAATTACACAGTGCCATTTGATCAACACAGACCATAAGTACACAAGAGAGCATGACTTAAGAGCTACAGAGGAAGCAGACTGACAAGGTTTATGATACGTCAAAGAAACTCTGAGCATGATGGCATTCTGCTAAAGGAAACTGAGGTAGGTTATAACATGGAGCCAGTCAATACAGCATCTCATCAGAGGAGATTACCTAGCAGCCCAGTGTTATTGCTCCTGAGACTCCAGAGTGCTTTGACAGCTCTCCTGGCCACCCATTCAAACGTGGAATCACCAAGCAGCCTGCTAAGGATCCCAAATTCCACCAGCAAGGAACCTGCTCCTGCAGTACAGGTTTCATTATTGCTGTCTGGAGGTACTCCGTTTTTCAGATTGACCTGTGAAGAGGGTAAGGAGAGTGCAAACAGAGATCAGGCAGGTTGCACCTCGTGCAGTTGTGCTCTCATCTGCAGTCTTATATTTATTAGAAAGCCTTTTCATTACGTTTTGCAGTATGTAGCATGCAATCAGTACACATTTAGAAAGCCAAAGTATCACTGCTTGGTTAAAAAGCTTTCCTGAAGAATTCCTGAAATTCATCTTACAGCTTTTAACATCATGCTTAATGGGGGCAATCCTAATTTTGCTCCTCTCTTACTTGTTAATCATCCCAAATTTCAGACCACATTTTCATCGTTTCTACTAAACATTCAAGTTCTTCCAAGGGTGATGGCAGCGCTGCTCCCCATCTTCTAGCGCTCTTGAAACCAAGAGGTTCCTCACCAAACACTCCTCAACTTCCCCATGCAACAAAATGTTGAAGAGAAATTACACCACCCTCAACTGATTTACCAGCCTTTGAACAGAAATGAAAGTTCATGTTTCTACAGGCTGACAGGTCTGGAAGAAAAGCAGTGCTGCTGTGCTCAAAAATCAAAAGTAGTCAGGTAAGTGCTAATTAGTTTAGTGTTGTTCCACTAGAGCTGACATTCTTCTCCTTGTGAACTGCGTGTTCAAGGAGAAGGACATGGTATTTGAGAAGACCACAGCATTTGACAGTGGGATTGAGTGAGCCCTCAGCAAGTTTGCCAGTGACACCAAGCTGTATGGTTTGGTCGATACGCTGGAGGGAAGGAATGCCATCCAGAGGGACCTTGACACGCTTGCGAGGTGGGCTGATGCCAACCTTATGAAGGTTAACGTGCCAAGTGCAAGGTCCTACACCTGGGTCGGAGCAATCCCAGGCACAGCTACAGGCTGGGCAGAGAAGAGATTCAGA
>JANHGB010019612.1:0-13456 GCA_026283785.1 Coracopsis vasa
CAGGGGGTTGGAACTGGATGATCTTAAGGTCCTTTCCAACCCTAACTATTCTATGATTCTATACGTGCACACACAGAAATAAAAATAAACATATGTGAATATATAGCCATTTTATACATATATGTGTGTATATTTACATAATATATAGCCATTTTAGTATAGGAAACAAGAAATTACTCTGCCTTCAGAGCATCAATTATTACAAGTGAAATAGCCCTCTGCAGCTGAATTGCTGCTTTGATTGTTGCTTGATGTGGAAGATAAACTGTATTAATCAACGTTTTTATCAAGTTACTTGTAAGTTGTGGTGAAATTGTGTGGTACCAGGTTTTAAAGGTGGGAATTTCAGTTAACTGAGTTTGAAGTATTTCCAAGAGATGTTTTTTTCATTATAGTTAAAAGTGCTTTTGTTCCCAGTCATCTCATTTAAAGGAACAGTCATGCAATTAGTCATCTAATCTAAAGGAATAACAGCTCAGATAATAAGAAAAATCTGCTTTTCATATTTCAAAGTTTATAGTTGAATATTGGTGAGTTTTCCCAACTTCATTGTTTTTTCTGCTGCAATATTAGACCTGAATGGGGAGTCAATAGCAGAATAGATGAGCAGCCTGGGAGGCTGAGTGGAGCAGTTCCAGATGCTGGTGATTTTTTATATATATATATATATATATATTCTTGTAAGGGACCAGTTGTGGTACTATAATTCTTCTGTATATTTTAGGAAAATTTGTTTTAAACCTAATATTTGCACATGTCTAATCTCCTCTGTACTTTGAATAAAGGTAGGCTAGGGGAGGGTGTTCTCTGCTTGAAAGACCTCATAGCAGCTTTCCAATATCTGAAGGGGGCCTACAAGGATTCTGGAAAAGGACTCTTCATCATGGACTGTAGCAATAGGACAAGGGGTAACGGGTTTAAACTTAAACAGGGGAAGTTTAGATTGGCTATAAGGAAGAAGTTCTTTACTGTGAGGGTGGTGAGGCACTGGAATGGGTTGCCCAAGGAAGTTGTGAATGTTCCATCCCTGGCGGTGTTCAAGGCCAGGTTGGACAGAGCCTTGGGTGACATGATTTCGTGTGAAGTGTCCCAGCCCATGGCAGGGCTGTTGTTGGAACTTGATGATCTTAAGGTCCTTTCCAACTGTAACTATTCTATGATTCTATGATTCAAAGCAAAAGTTGCTGTTCTGTCAGTTTTTCCTGACAAGTAAGAAACAGCAAGAATTAGAGTGCTTGATAAAAACTCGGCTACTTTAATTTTATGTTGATTTTTTAAAACAATGCTGGACATGTGAAATATGAATAAGTCCTTTAAATTATTGACCATAGCAATCCATCTGAATTTTCAGAGTTTATACTAGTATATATAATCACATTAATTATTACCTTGATTAGTCCAGAAAAGCATTACTGTTACGTGTAATACACTTCAAAGTAGTCATATTATATAGCGGTAGCTATATATACTTAGTATGCCGTAAAATGATACTAATTTATTCTTCATCATCTGTATTGCAAGACTTCTCAGAAGTGGCATGGTCCAATGCATGTACAAGTACACTTTTTCCGTGATACGATTATATGCTAAGACTGCTTATCAATTTACTAAAGTATTTTAATGGTGATACAAAACCAGATGTCCCTGAATCTACATGTCCTTCAAATATGACTTAGGTGCTAGTGCTAAAACTAATACATTAGCTAGATTAATTTCCTGTGCAGTTTTTCATCACATCCCCATTAAAACTGAAGTGGTTTCATTACCTAATGATGGAAAATGTCAAAAAATATGAATAGTATTCTGACAGATGTTGCAAATGTCATAAGCCCAGAAACGTGGTGAAGTCAGTAGCACAAGACAAATATCTTTTTGGAATAAGACTAAGTGAGAAAGGTGTTCTCATAATAATTGAGAGGACAGAATGAGCATCACTGCAGACACTAGCACTCTGTATTCAACCACACTACCTCTTTTGCTACAAGAAATTCTTTACTTAGTATGTTCAACTCTACAACTGTATAGTTTAGCTACAGGTCTGAATACCAATGCTGCAGCCTGCAGAGCATGTGGCACTGTTCAGAGGCACCATGATTTGTCGCTTTCCACAGCAATTGCAAGCAAAGTTTTTTTCATCCTGTCGTTTAGGCGTAGGAGAAGAGAATCTAGAAGGTAACAAATGCAGCATAAAATATTCTAATGACCTTTAGTGTCCGTTTCCAACCATTTTGGTATCTGTAATACATAAGAAGCATAACAGCAGCATTGCCAAATAAGTGAGGTCATTCCTTGAAGGTGAAGCATGTGATAGGGACTGTTAACTTTGGGGTACAGTCACCGGAGGACACTGTTGATGATCACTAGAGGTCAGTACAAGCTCGTAGAATTTTCCAGGTCCAGCAATTTCTCTTGGAGATGGCTGTGGTACCTTTGCAAGCCACAGGCTTGGATGCACTACTACTTCAGTGCAGAGTTCCTGAAAAAGCTCCATGCTATGAATGGGATGGGGACTTCACAATGTTTGATTTAGGTTTTATGGAGAAACTGGAATTCACCACAGCTTTTGGGTTTTCTGCTGTTTATACTACTTCATTATGTACTTTCTTGCTTCATCCTCAGCATTTTATTCAGACTCCTTTTCTGGTGCAGTTCTTTCCTTCAGCAATTTTTCTGTCTTTTCTCTGCCTTAGCAGAAGTAAAGAGGTGTCCTGATTACACTTCATCTCCTTCCCTCCTTTTTTTTTAAGTCTAGCTTCACAGCAGTTTCTTACTCTTAATTGAAATTCACATAAATATTTGTTATTATTTATTTATCAGTTAATTTCAAGTTCTGGGATAAGATGCATACTTGTTTTACAACTACTTCATTTGCCCATTGTTACAGATTAATACAAATCAAGTGTAGGAGAACAAAAAATATCTTGAGATTTTTAGGAGTTTGGGGGCAACATTTCCAAGTAGTTCAACAATGTAGTGTATGTTTTGAAAATTAAAAGGAACCCACTTTAAAAATGAATAGTAACAAGAGAAAGTCAGGACTAGAATAAACCAGACTAGTCTTGTAGAGGAAGTCAGTTTGTGGGTAAGCGAGATACTTGAAACCAGACAAAGTAGCTGCATGACTGAAAAATATAAGGGTGCCAGTAGCAACACTGACATAAATCCTCAGCATCAATGCCATGCAAGAGTAAAGAAGTAAGGAATGTCATGTTCATTTATTTAAAATCTGAAGAAAACACGTACTTGTCATCATGGAACTATGAGAAGAGGTATTTAAAAATAAGTAAAAATGCTTCGGATGTGGTTGTTCTCTACTGCTTTATAACGGAATATGTATTTACTTAGTATATCTTAACCATTCAGGGAAAATAACAATAAATTGTCATCTTGAAAATAAGACAAGCAGGACTGAAAAGTTTGTTGGGTATAAATTAGCAGCAGTAAGGTAGTTTTTCTGATTAAACCATAAATGCAGAATGGTATACTGAGCATGTGATGTGTTTTGGCTTAGCTTTCAGAGTCAAAACCATGCACATTAGTAATATTTTCTTTTCTGCTGTTATATACAAGCCAGATAGAATATCCTCCTGTTTCTGAAGTAGAAGAGCACTAGTGAAAAAAATGTGCAAATCCAGCTCCTGATACTGTTTGGTGTGGTGAACCTCTCTAAGGAATATGTACTTGTCTAGTAGTTTTATTATTTAATAGCCCTATCATATTTAGTCTTCCCCAAGTGGCATTTTTTTTAATGGAAATACAAACTAGAACTGTAATACTCTCCCTTTTTTAATAGACCTCTCAGCAAAAATCAATATTTCCATTTCCTCTTTTCATTGCTGACAACCAAGAGGGTATTAAAATTTCTACACTAACTCTTTTAAGGGAGTCTGGATTTCTGCATTTAGCTTTTAGCTCATTTGGTAGCTGAAGCCCTCTTCAATGGATTAACGTCTGTAGATTACCTAAAATCATTCTCAATGCAACTAATATTTAATATACCTCATACCTTCATTTCACAACAATAGGCACTATTCATGTATGACTAGAAAGATGTATGTCCTTACATGGGAAAAGGATTAAAAAAAATTTAGTAAAGAAAAAATATCAGACAGAAGCTAAACAAGGTGCTACTGATCTGATGCGTAGAGGTCTTTCCATAGTAGACTTCCCTTGCTGTCTTGTTTTTCATAAATGTGGGGGGGAGGGTGGGGTTGCTGGTTACTTATTTGTTTGGGGGTATTTTTTTTGTGCTCACTATTTCTTTGTATTTTCCTCATAAAAAGAGGTTTGCACTGTTGTTTGGTGGGGGGGTTTAACTTGAAGTTGAGTATTTGATGATCAAATCCAAGTTTTCATGTTGCAGGTGCCAGGATTCTATGTCAGAATCCATGTGAGATATTTTAGACAATGTTTTGAGAACAATTCCTGCAGCTCCATGGTGCTGGCTTTCTGTAACAGCTATGCATGAATTTTCTTAGGAAAAATCAGTAGGTGTGATTTCCACAGAACAGTTAACTTCGGACTTCGAAAGATCTATATAGCAGAAACTAAGGCTTCTGCTCACACAGTGATAAACATTTCCAATATTTTTTTTTTGTGATAAAAATATCTTCATCAAGGTGAGCATCATTTGGCCTCGAGGTATCCAGTTATTTATCTATGAATGAAGAGCTGTATTTTAGATTTGAAGTATTTGACATCTTAGTTGAATGAGAGTATTTTCAAAAATTTTCTTTTCCTATTTTCAGGTAGTATTATAACAAGTTGTATTGGCTATTTATCCTGCGGTGTGTTGCTTTTACCCTTGATTCAGCAAAACATTAAAGTATATGCATAAATATGACTGACTTCGTTGATATCAATCCTCATATAATTTACTCTGGGACTTGATCTATTTCTTTAAGTTGCTCCTTCAGTTCACTGTGCCTGTATAAAACATTTTCTTCAAACTATGCTGTTACAAGTGTTAATGAGAAATGGATGGGCCATGACATTACTTACAGTATGAAATAAGTTTAGAAATAACTCAGTTTCCAGAGCAGCTTATTTTTCTCTTTGATATGGCTGATGAGGATCAATAATCTTCACTGCCATCTAAGTGACTGGTTTTAACTTGTGCAGGCAGTCTGTCAAGCAAATATTTAATACTGAGCATCAAAATTTATCCCTCCCAGTAAAGCCTCCAAGCTTGTTTTACCTTCTTAAACCCTGTAGTTGCTTTACATCATGCTAATAAACAATTTTGGAATTAGAGTTGAATGGCAGAAGGTTTTGACAAATATTCAGGTTATATTCATATGAAGATTTCTGGAAACTAAAAAGTTTCTAAACTAAAAAAGTCTGTACTTGACAAGTCCTAGTACCTTAGATTAAGCTTGGGTCTGAGCCAGTGTGGTAATTGTCATGTCTCTGTTTAAATCTCCCAAACATCTAGGAACTTTGCTAGCAATCTGAGAACTGGGAGATCTGTGCAAGGTCATTCAAGGCTAGACTAATAAAACACAATTTTGAGCCAACTTTTTACATTCAGCAAGTTTTGCTGTTGTCTAATCCCTGAGTTTTCCAAGGCTGGCCCTTCTGTCTGTGTGTTACCTCTATCAGTGATGTCCCCAGGCTCCTCTATTGTGGCTGATGTGCTCAGCCACAAAAATCATGTCTCCATAAAGCTGGTAGTTCCTGTGTTTCAAATGTTAGTCCTTCCCTATTCCTGATAAGACCTCACTTTGTAGATATGAGTATTTGAAGGAAAGAGGCATAGGTATATTTTCTTCATTCGTTTAGTCATATGATTATATTCTCACTGGAGTAAGAAATTCAAATCCCTACCCTTGTCCGAACTCAAATCTCCCTGATTTGAACTGTCTCCAGTGATAGCCCCTCAGCCACTGTCAAGTATTCTGACAGTGCTTCAAGGCTGCTGAACATGGCCCATTTTACATACAATGTCAATGTATTGTTTTCTCAGAAATTTGGTTTCAGTATGTGATCAGCGAATGTCATTCCTTCTTTGACTATTTGTGCTGACTTGGTTGATGGTTTTTGTGAATCTCTTTTTTGGCTCCTAATTCTTATAAAATACTCTGCAAGGATGTTTGGCATGTAAGGCTGGAATATGACTTCTTTCAAATATGCAAGACATGTATTTAGTCTCACCTTCAGTCTCACTATGCCTTAGTTCTACAATGGAATTACTTATATTCCCTCAGAGATGTATTCAAGATTATGAGGTGCTCAGATACTACAGTGGCGAAGTCATATAAGTTTCTTAATTAGACAGCAAGGCCGTTATCCAATTTGAAATATGTATGGTTCAAGCAACTGCTTAAAATTAAGGGTGAATTGTAACCATAGTTGTTTAAGTATCACACTGGTTACACTATGTAGTTCTTACTTTGGCAGGATATTTCACATGCACCTAAATTTAAGTCTTAATGAGTTAGATTAAATCTCTTTGATGCTTAGGCACATTCTTGACTTCTTGACTGAATAGAGACTTAAAAGTGAACAACAAACAAGCTAAGTACACCCAGCAGAATCATTGGACTGTTGTTCCGTAAGACTGGAAAGCTGACTTTGGCATGAAGACTTGTTTGCTTAATTAAATCTCTTAATAAGTAGACCTCCTTTATGACTTTTACATAGCTAACAAGCTTAAGTACTGCAGATGATTTTTCTTCAATATTATTGAGTAATTAACATTTAATTCTAATCAAGTCTTATAATTTCCCCTTTACATTTAGCGCAGAGACCCAGTCCCAGAGTGCTCAGAGCAAGCTGTCTTGCTTAGCTAAACAGGTACTGCAGAGCTGTCATACTGCCCCAAAAGACTTCTCTGTGTATTCAGTTAAAACACAAAGTTGCTGCCTAATTTATACAAGTAGATGTGTTTCATAGTGAATAAATGGGTTTGGGTTGGACTAGTAGCTATTTCAGCACTTGTATTAAAATACAGACAGACTAAAGGGAGCTGGGACTTTCTCTTTCTCCCCTTCTCTGAAAGTTTGAATTGTAGCCAAAATGTAGTATGTATACATAACAACAACTACATCTGGCACAAAATATTACAAGCATGAAAATAAGCAGAAAGTGAGTTTCTTTTCATTGGGGTCTTTCATGTTAAAAATGCAGATTTTTTTTAAACCCGAACAGCTAGATTTCTATAACTATTGCTATATAAAATATAATATAAACAGATACTTCTATTTTCACTGAAAGAAACATTTATACTTCTGTTTAATTGTGATTAACTGTGCCCTGGCTCTAAGTAATGTGACATGTATATATATTTAAGAATGTTTATCCTGACTCAACAGGAATTGAAAAAGCTCTTCTTTTTCTTATTTTTTCATAGGTGTCAGCTTTTTTTTTTGCAGAAGTGATGATACTTTGGTATTTCAGATATCCTGATGACTATTTTGTAAGCTTGGAAGAATGTAGCCAACACTGAAGACTAGCCAAGTGTTCAATGAGAATTAAATATAATTCACTGAAAAACTCTGGGGCAGGGATGCCTGTATGCTCTGGGTCTACAGACCTGGAGGAAGTTCTCCCATCAAGTCTAAGACCAAAATACTGAAAGCTTCAACCTAGTCCTTCTTATGAGCACCTGAAGTATGAACCAGATTTAGAGGTTCAAAATAGATCCAAGTTCTTATTTTAACAGCAGGAAATCCAGGTGCTGTAAGGAAAATACAAATCCTTGAGCTTCCAGACTCATACGGGCAATTACTGGCAGGAGTCATAGGGGTTTGTGTCTGGGGACAGTCCTCAGGGCAGGGCTGTTGGAAAGCTTTTCCCCTGCAATTTCGGAGCTACAGTTGATGGCTAGGCAATGGACATCCATGGCAATGGCACAGCGCAGCTGTTGCTGTCTGAAGGCCATACTTCATTTCAGAAGTATCCTCCTCCGTTGTTTTATGTTAGTGAGGCTGGGCACAGGGGAGAAGTGTGAAATCCACGCAGGCACCCATCTGCCCCATTAGCCACATGTGCTGCTTATCACAGCACCCCTACACTGTGCAGCAGAGCTGAGTTTAGATATGACTGCTTCTGCATCAGCAATATTTTTATACAACAGTACTGATGATACTTTACAGGAATTCATTATAAAATACTTAATTAGAGTCCTCTTCTTTGCCTAACCATCCTATGTTTCTATCTTTAAGTTTTTTCGCCTGACATTGCCTCATCTTTTTCCTGAAGAGTTGTTCTTGATATCTTTTTTATTTCTGTTGCAAATTCTTTGGGATGGGCATTAGTCATTCAGCATGTTTTATAAAGTGATGTGTACACTTACTTACACTTCTACCTAAGAAAAATACAATAAAAGCAACATCTTGAAAGATTTACTAAGGCAATAACATAAGAACATTTTCTTCAAAGAGGATAAAATAGTTAACAGAAAAATTCTTGTTTAATCTTATTAGATCATGGGATAATTCCCATAACTGTGAGATTACTGACACCACTGTGTGTACTGTTGTTTCAATTGTTTGCAAATTAGTAGTTCATGGAGAAGACCAAATTGTTTACTTGGCATGCTGCACCTTGGCACAGCTTTGGCACCCCCAATCTCCCACACCCAATCTGTTCTGCGCCTCTCTCCTTCGATTAGCTGTTAGCAGGGACTGTGCTTTCTTGCTCATGGACTCACTTGAGAAATCAGATCTTCCTCAGAAGAAATCTGACTTGTCCACTCTGGAAATTTAAAGCATAATTAAAGAAGGTGCTTTTTTGATTCTTTTTTAGTCTTCCCTAAAATAATATTGCACTAAAATTATAACAATAAAATGCCTCTACTCCCCACCTTCAGAGCTGCACCCCTCTACTCTGCACCTTCAAAGCTTCAGACCAGAGAAGTGAGCAGAGAAATGAGCAAGGAAGTAACATAAGGGGAAGAAAAGAGAGGGAAAGAGATGAGGAAGTCAGGAGGGAGGGAGGGAGGGAAGCAGGGAAGAGAAGGAAGAAAAGAAGGAAGGAGGCAAGGAAGGAAGTAGGAAAGAAAGGAAAGGAGGAAGAGAAGGAGAGAGGAAGGGAGGGAGGAAGGAAGGAGTGAGGAAGGAAGGAAGGAGGGGAGGGAAGGAAAAGAAAGATTAAGATATCTGAATAATTGGTTTGAAAGTAGCAGACTAGTTTTGTTTGCTGTTTTTATAGCCACGAAGCAGTATGCACATAAGAAAAAGTAAAATCGAACGAAATGCAAGCAGCAGCAACTTCTCTGAATAAACATGAAAGATTACTGACATGAAACAAGTTCCTGCTCCCATTTCATGCCATTTGAGTCATTGTTTGAAATGCAAGCATTTTATTTTGAGCTCACAGGTCCCAATTATTATTCTTCAAAATCATACAAAAATCTGGCATTATTGGTGTGCATTGCGTCTTACAACTGACCTGACATCTACTTTTATTTTAAAGCTGTAAATAACATGGCCTCTCAGAGGTGAAGGCATAAACTGCAGTCTTCAAAATTGTTTAAAAAAAATCTCCCTATTACTTTTTCTGAAATTAATGTGAATTTTATGTCCTTTTCTTTGTTGTGGTTTGGAAGTTCTAGACTTGAATGAATTCAACACAGGGAATGATATATCAATATACCAGAAGACAGATTATATCCATATCTAGTGGCTAAAGAAGGATGCAATACCAGCCTTACTTTCTATTTCTTACATAAGCTTTTACATCCTGGTTGTACTTGGCACAAAAAATAGAACTCGGTATCTTTTAGCTAATGGATGATTTTTTTTTTTTATTTTTCATCATCCCCAAGTAGCCAAATTAAAAAAGAAAAAAAAAGTTAATGCGAGTTAGCTGATTGCAGTCAAAAGCAGAAGCAAAAAGAGCAGATCAGAAACACTGAGATCTGATTCCTTTGTAAATATGTCAGCAATATACAGTGTTCATCCCTCTGTAATTGTGCTGCTTTTTGCTTCAAGATGTCACATCAAAACCTGAGCACTTCTTCACTTGAGGAAGGCTTTTTCCAGCACCTTGAATTCTGCCAGCATGACTAGCCAGCCATGACAAGTTGTGTTCCTCAACTGAACTGACTTTCATAGTTATTTCAAGGAAACAGAACATAGCAAAGTTAGCACATCTCTTTTTACAACTGAATTATAATTCAGTACCGTGAATTGCACATTTATTTCTGTCCTGCCACCTATTTGATGCAGAACTTCAGGCTTATGAACACAGCTGCAGATGTACAGATATTAAACAACTTTAAGATGATATCTTGTGCAGCTGCAATTTTAAGATCATGCTTTTTATTGATGTAATTTTTCCAGACCTCAGTATGAGATGCAATTATCAGACAAATACACAGATCAAAATGTTCAGCTACAGTTTCTAAAGATACTTCCCACTTCACAGTTAGTATTTATTTTCACACCTTTCAGTTTCACTTTTAGGTCTTTCAGGAACAGCAGTGTTCGGGTTCTGTCCATACACCTGCACCTGTCTTGGCTACTGGCAGCACTGTAGCTGTTATTTCTTCTTAATATTGCAAAGCTGCTACCTTTTAATTTCTGGTGATGAAACTGTATAATGACATGTGTAAGAAGTCTCTAATTCAAGTCAATGTCCTTTTCATTAGCCTAAGATGAATCTTCTGTTTTGTGAAGGGCTGTCCAGAAAGAGCTGTACAGAGACACCCAGTCGTCTCTCGCCTCTGTACAATGAGCCTCTCAACAAGAGGCATTGGTCTTATGAGCCATGAGAGCCTCAGGCAATGCTCATCTCTGCAAGGTGAGACAGCATAATGTCTCAGAAAGGTAATGAAGATAATTCTGAGTATCTCTCTGGGCTCCTGGAGACAGAAGAAAACAAGGTGAACTATTCAAAAAGTCCATTAGATGTAGAATGAAATTACTGTAGTTATTCTGTAATATTATCAGAAAGATTGTAAAAAAGTTGCTTAATAGTTTCTCCACTGTCCTCCATTTTCTCATTATTATGCCATCATGTTACATCATGGCATCAAAACAAAGACTTGGTTGCAGGTATGAAACAGTGTAGCTGACATATCAAAAGGAGGAGTATAGTATTTTGTTGTGGTGTTGACTTTGGGGAATTCATGTTTTGCAGAAAATATAATATACTTTAAGGTTCTCCAGAGAGAGTCAAGTGGCTGTGACACCATCACTAATAAATTCAGGCTGGTGAATGACAAATGCATAACTTGGGAAGATTTGTTGGTTTTTTTTTGTTAGGGGGTTAAGGTTGTTTTGGTTTGGATGATAATTTTTTTGAGAATGCCTGCAGTTTGTCAGGAAGTTGAGAATAGCTTAGCAGACACTGCACTTCAAAGTTATCTTTGTATGCTCGAGTGCTAGCACAGACATTCTGCACTCAGTGGAGCTGATGCTTAGGTATTCTACTTCCATCGCTGGTTGTGCCAATATATCTTGACAATACTTGCTACCCATCTCCTGCAGCATTTGCCTTACGCTACTTTCCCACATTCAGAATCAGGTTTTATATTTAACTTTTACTACAGAGATAGAGTCATTCTTCCTAAGAGATTACCTCTTCTTAGCCAAAGACAGAGCAAAGGCATCCATGCCATTTCCCACATATCTGTGTTGCTTGTAACAATGTCTTCCATGGGATACTGCAATATTATCTCAAATATTCAGTAGGACATGAAGGAACATATCACTCAGGATTATACTTCTTTCTCTTAGATAAATCTCAGGTGTGACAATCCTTCAAAAAATGAGAAGCGTTTTTTTCGCTGCAGGTTCAAAAGGAAAGATCTTTTCCTTGTTCAACGTATGTGCTAAGCCAGTCAGCAATATTGTAAAATGCCACAGGCTTAAATGCCTGCCATATGCTGATGGTGCACAGCTGTACATATCGTTTCATCAGGAAACAGAAAACACTGCCATCCAGATTCTCATTGCCCTTAAACATAAAGTACCCCAAATATCAGTACCAAATACACTTAAGGAGGGGATAGATAAAGACTAAATGAACAGGAAGTTTCTGCAAAGATTTTATAAGTCTACCAGCCCTCAAAGACATGCATACTTTGCATCAGGTAACAACTAAACACACATTAGCGGTTGGAGGAAAGATGACATCTGATCACTTCTACCTCACAGGTAACACTAAGTACAGGCATGGTAAGTAAAGAAATACTTGTAGCATTGCTTCTCCACATTTTGGCTACTCAACTCTTTTGCTGAGGTGGGGAAGAAAGGGGAAGTAAGAAAGATCAAAGATGTTGCTCTGATCGGAGGTTTCCTAATCTCCATTCTAGTTTGACCCCAAACAGGCAAATGCCAATCAAAAACTCCCTTTTGGTGTTTTAGTCCCACAAGAGTGCTGACACTTAACCACTGAAAGTGGCACCAAAACTAGTAGGCAGATATTCAGGGTGCTGCAAATAATAATGAGCTACAACACTTTAAAAAGTGAACAAAAAATTAAGCTTCTACTGATTTTCTCTCAAAGTTATTCTGATTCTTTACAGACAGATGTAGCTAAAGTCCTGAACTGTATTTAGGGTAGATAGCAGACCCATACAAGCACTTTGCTGTAAAAGCCCATTTACAGTGCTGAGAACTGGGTATGGGTTTATTCAAACAGAAATTCAACAAAGGTTCTGCACAGTTTCCCTCAGAGTGTGCAGGTCTCTTATTCACATTAACCTTTTTATGTGAGAAGACAAACATGCATCATGAAACTCAGTAAGACTTTTAAATTTATCAGAGAATTTAATTCTAACCATTTACCACAGATTAAGAATCAGATTAAAGAATGTATTACTGGCAATATCCAGCTGGAAGGCTCTAAGTGCAAAACTGGGTCATATCAACAGCTTTGGCCACGATTATGTAGATAAATGCAATAATCTAAACAGAATATCAGTGTGTAGATATTTCCCTAAAAGCTGTATTTGGAATGATTTTAATACTGTTGCCTATTTAATCAACTATTGTAGCCACCCTACTAACCATCTGTCGTAAACACATGCTGGATGTGTGGTGCTTGGATTACAGAATCTTTGTAGGCTCTAGATTTTACTAGTCTGGAAATGTGGTGCTTAGATGAAGGCTTTACAAGTAGCTACAAGCTAGAATCTTGCTAAGTTTGTCTTGCTTTCTAAAGTTCATGATATTCATGTCTTCTGAGGAATATATGTACCTCAAAACGTTGTGATCCTGGTTAGATTTCATAGAATCATACGATCACAGAATAGTTTGGGTTGGAAAGGACCCTAAGATCATCTAGTTCCAACCCCCCTGCCATGGGCAGAGACACCTCACACTAGACCATGTCATCCAAGGCTCTGTCCAACTGGCCTTGAATGCTGCCAGGGATGGAGCATTCGCTGCTTCTTTGGGCAACCAGTTCTAGTGCCTCACCACCCTCACAGTAAAGAACTTCTTTCTTATATCTAACCTGAACTTCCCCTGTTTAAGTTTGAATCCATTACCCCTTGTCCTACCAC
>JANHGB010019613.1:0-51156 GCA_026283785.1 Coracopsis vasa
CGCAGCCTTCTCTTCTCCAGGCTGAACAGCCCCAACTTTCTCAGCCTGTCTTCATACAGGAGGTGCTCCAGCTCCCTGATCATCCTTGTATCATCTTACTGTCAGATGTGAAACCACATAAGAAAATTGTCTAATGGGATTAAACCTATATCTTGATTCAAAACCACTTCCTTTCTTGTTAATTGTGGGCTTTCTTTTTTTAATGATGTGTAATATTGACAACATAAACATTCTCATTTTGAGATTAAAATAACTATACAATATGTGTTATTAGCTTGTGGCTATAAGGTTCCTTTATAGTCAAATAAGAGCACAAATCTTTCATCTCACCCTTTGGTTTTTGGTTTTTTTTATTATATTATTGCCTGAGGGCTCCAGTGTGTAGTACTTTATTCTTTGATAATTTCAATACTACTTAGTCATTGATGCTTTACTTAGTTTGCAACCTGATTGCAACTTCTGAATCACAGTGCCCAAATTTTAGAGTAGTTCAAAAGACAGCTTGAATTCCTCCTGAGGAAGCACAGGCTGCAAAAGAACCTCTGTCACCTTCTCCATCCCAAGTTGTCCTTCCCCACTGTTTTCTAATATCTGCTGTCCTCCTTGTGCAAAACTCACAAAAGCGCCTGGTCCTTGCAAGAAATTGCTTGGAAAGTAATAAGAAAGTTTCACTGGTATTTGCATATCTTTACAAGGCTGGTGATAATCTCCCTCTTAATGAATTCATTTGTTTAACAGTTATCAAGCCTTGGGGTAAGACATGTTTAATAATTGAGATAATCGTTACTTTGTTGATTGAATAAATACCAAATGTGGAGAGGCAAATTATAAATACATCTAATTCGAGCCTGACCAAGAAAAGCTTTTAGATGCAAATCCCAATTAAGAAGAAACAGGAGTCAGTGAAAGAGCAGTCAATGGACCACTGTTCATAAATGACTCAGAGGTCCCAAACTCTTCACACAGGTATAGTGATCACTAATGTCCCCTTTGCAAGGATAATTACTGCAAATCCATACTTATTTCATGTTTGGCAGTAAGACCAACTGATTAACAAACTGATTTATCTACTGCTTGTGTCACAGCTGAACAACTGAGGAGGAAAGCTGTCCATTTGTTCAGCTTCAGACTCCAGGCATAGAACGTGTCTTCCTGCTTGGATTACAAAAGTAGCGACACTCAGATTGCTGAGCATTTATTCTGCAGTTGTTGTGTCTCCCTTTGTATGAGACAAAACCCATAGCCCTTTATCATGTGGGCAACATGTTTCAGTATTTCAGCATACTCATTGTAAAAAATTTCTTCCCTATATCTAATCTGAATCTGCTCTCTGTTAGTTGAAAACCATTACTCCTTGTCCTATCACTACAGGCCTTATTAAAAAGTCTTCCGCCATCTTTCTTATAATCACCTTTTAAGTACCTTTTCTGAGTATGAGGGATAGCTGTGGAAGATTAGTGCTAAAAGACACAAAAAGATAATATTACTGAATTATAAAAGGATACTGAATTGAGCTAATTTTCTCTAGTTATCTCCCAATTCACACCAACAGTTTGTATCTAAGTAGGAATACCATTAGATTCGATATGTGAAGTTCTAAATCAAAATACCTCCACAATAAAGATAAGCCCAGAGGCTGAAGCACTAAATAAAAGTGCATATGTGATCTTGGAACTTGTCAAGCAACACCTTGAATATACAGATATTTCTGGGTATCACATGTTACGCCCTATCTAGGCCAATCCCCCCCTTTTATTAGGTTCTAAACTACAACCCATTCTCAAAATAATGCTTCTACGCCATCCTTGTAGCAGACTCCATCCTTCCCATGATCCCTTCCACAGCCCTGCTGCTAAATGGCAGCTTAGTTTTCCATTTTCAGTAAAAGCAGTAAATAAAGTCATCTGCTTTTGCTGATTGACCCTGAAAGGAAGTGTGAAATCTTGAATTAAAAGAAATGTCATTTTAATGTTCTTTACAGTCTTCTACTTCTGTGCAGTTCATAAATAATGTTAGAGTCATACCCAATAAATTATATGAAGAGCACTGCAAAGGTTCCAAGTTCAAAGTAATCTCCATTCAGCAGGAACCCACATAAATGTGACAGGACGGTGAGGCAACCATGGTTTTGAGGATATGTCTGCAGCTTCAAATCAAAGTGAGCACCTCTAAAGCACCAAAAGTCTTTGAACCATAGGAGCTGTGTTTTCTTAGAAGTGAAATAAAATCAAGGAACGTTTTTTAAATGAAGCAAACTTGGAGACAGAATAGTGAAGCTATAAACAGATTATCCCCATCACTGTGTCCTTGGAAGGCTCATCCATCCCCTCAGGTTTGCTCTTAGCTCAGTAATCTTTCATCAGGTTTCAAGAAATCTCTATGTAGTCCTCTCTATCCCTAGGAAAAATCACTTTCTTTTCATCGCGTCTGATTCCTGACTGTGTCTGTTCTCAGACCTCAGAAGAGAAAGAAAGAGAGATACCTACATAGTGAACTGCAAAATGACAGGCAAAACTGATGCCATCTGTCACTATCTGCTGTAAGGACACATTCACACTACTGGCTTTAAATACTAGCTTAGCCTTGCCAGGTCCCTGGGAAGAAGTCACCTGGTCTAGTAGATACAGAGGATACAAGTAAAGTCATTAAAAAGAGATCAAAGTACTTTTGAATAGCTATAGACAATATTGTGTGCAAAAGTGAGATGTGGTTATATAGTTAGCAGAGAGGTCTCTGTTGATTCAGTACTGCTCTTCACTATCCTAAGAAGGGAGCTTATAAAATGGATTTTTCAGATTAATCTATCTGTATAAATATAGGACACAACTGCGTGTCTGGCAGTGGGTTATCCCAAGTGACACAGTAACTTTTTCATGCTGTGTTCTATACTCTATGTTCCTAGCTCCACGCCAATGTCATTGGTAATGCACTTTGTAGGTAAGGTTAGGGAAGAAGAGAGGTGAGGCAACAGTTAAGAAGGGCATATGCTGGAAAAGAGATTTATGAAAGAAAGATTAAGGGTAAAAAAGGTTGAACAAAGCAAATAGAATTTAGGAAAACAGGGAAGGTCGTGTCATTTAAGAAGTATTATGTTCTTGTTTCAGTGCCTGTGAGAGAAGATGCATATGTATTGGGGCTGTTGATAGGAAGAGAGCCCGGAAGTCTAGGAGTTGTGTACCACATGAACTCCCTAGTGTTGCTTTTACTCCCTCAAATAGGAAACAAGACCCAGTTTTTTACATTAGAGTTTTCCATTACAGTTACAGCAGCAGAGACCTTGGAATGCTTGCACAGCTGCTGTGCCACAGGTCTGAAGGTATGACAGAGCTAATGCCACACAACAATTCACTGCTGCCTGTAGACCAATGTGGGATCCTCTGCAATGCCCACTGTCAACTGGTGGTGTGGCACTGCAACCATGACAGTTTATATCTTGAAATTAGCAATCCACAACTGATCATCTGTATCATCTGCGAGTATGTGGTCTTGCCTGCATGATGTAATGATGTGCACTCAGACATACCACGATAAATAAGTATGAGCTCAGGGGTACTATGTCCTACCCATCAGAGAACTTGGGGCTGTCAGCAGCAAGCACAATACAAGAGCAATACAAATCTGTGAAATGATGTGATCATCCAGCATCATGGCATAAGTAATTGGATCTTCTCCCCAGGTGCTTCTCACTGGTTCTTGCTGGCTCCATAGTCCTTTCCGGACTGTGTGCCTATCACAACTTGCCGTCATCATAAAAGCAATTCAGACACTGAGAGACAGGACGTAGAGGCTGTGCATGGACGGTTTGTGCATAAAGGAATGGGCTGAGCCTGAGGGCACCCTATTTTGCATATAGTGTTTCTCCCAAAGAGGTCTGTGATCATCTCATTGTGCATAATGGAGCATGCCAGTCTAAAACAAGAACCATCTTTGGGAGTAGCCTGGCAGAGTAGCACAGATAGTGTCACTGATTTTTTTTCCTTGTATCATTATTACATTGTGTCTGATGCTCTATTTCACATAACTTATGTCACTGAGGTAATTCCATCTGTTCTCTTTCATGCACAGTGATACAGCTGTAGATAGATATGTCAGTTTTAAAAAGAAGCAGTTCCTACTGAACTGTTATTACATCTTGTAATCAAGATCTTTTCAGTTGTGGCTGAAGTGCAAGGTATTCCAAAGCAAATTAAAGCTTTTAAGGTTCAAACAACCCTAATCAATAGCTTGTTTGTCAGTAAGGACTTTGTACTCTTTTCACCCTTAGTAGCAATGAAGTTCTCTGGAGGGAACACATGACTTTTAACTGCCTTTTCCAAGTTAGAAGACTGTATTTCATCTGTGACACTAGAATAAAATAGATTGGTTTACCTAGTTTTCCAGCCATAATACCAGCTTCTTTTTGAGGCTGCAAAGTGCATTCAACTGACCTGAAAACCGGTGTCAATATGGTCAAATATGGTCAAAATCCCATTTACAATTCCTACAGTCTAGAAATATTTTTGAGCTGAGCCAATGCTTTTAAACTGCATCTCCACTTAACCGATTGTCTCTCCTTCCTGCAGTATCTCTGCATCCACAGGTCAGACTGGCTCTTTCACAAGATGTCAGAAAGCTAATGTAGCTTAGTCAGAGTTACAGTTTAGTTAGATATATTTTCTAACATCCCCACCCCCCAAAAAAAGTGTAAAGATTGCAAGACCCTGTCAGTATAATCATTAACCTGTGGGTTTACTATCACAAGAGAAACAAAGAGAAAATTGTCAATGATAAGAAACAAGGTAGCATTCTAGAAAATCTCTCTTCCAGATCAAATGTTCCTGTGGTAATTTTGTATGTGTTGCAGAAACAGCACAGCTTTTAGTCTGCACTGCTATTCATAATGCAGGTTTCTGAATTCTCAGCTTGTCTTAAGCAACCACATGTTCTTAAACACACCACTCATCGAGGATGCAGTCAGGAAGTGTGTTGGATGCAAACAATGTAGAAATCTATAGCTACTGTCACTATATCACAGCTACATTAGAGGAGTGTCATGGGACTAGAGAGGGAAGGTTGGTTGTCAGGTGTGCACATTCACTTCTCACATTTTTTGTGAAGTCTGTTCTATCACACAGATTTATCCACTTAAAAGCTCCTGTTTCGAAGTGTGAAGTAGTTGAGAAACAAAATGTAGCATGAGACGGCTTTCTGCCTCTATCCTTTTCTTTCTGGATGTACTGACAGATTATTTAGATCTTTCCTGATAGATCTAACTGTCAATGGAAATAATAGAAGAAAGAACTGATGGAATTTCCAAGAGTAAACTCTGAATTATTGCAGAACTGAACAAACAAGTAAGGAATGCCCTTATTGCTCACAGCGTGATGATTCCTGATTTGAATAACCAGAGAGCTGGCAGGGACCTCTTACTACAAAGCACAGAGAATTATATTATCATATAATTTTTGTCACTCTGCTAATCCATACAATATTTGTTACATACGGTCTAATAAGCTTCTTAATGTTAACAATTCCACAGACATCTCAGGAAAACATCTCTGTTTCAAGAGCCAAAATAATCTTAACCTCACATGATCAAACTATTCTTTTCCCATTTTCAGAAGTAATTTTTCATAGAATCAGAGAATGGTTTGGATTGGAAGGGATCTTAAAGATCATCCAGTTCCAACCTGCCTGCTATGGGTAGGGATGCCTTCCACTAGGCCAGGTTGCTCCAAGCACCATCCAGCCTGGCCTTGAGCACTGCAAGGGATGCGGCAGCCACAGCTTCTCTGGGCAACCTGTTCCAGTGTCTCACCACTCTCACAGTAAAGAACTTCTTCCTTGTATCTAATTTAAATCCACCCTCTTTAAATTTAAAGCCATTCCCCCTTGTTCTATCCCTATATGTCCTTGTAAAAGTTCCTCTCCAGTATTCTTGTAGGCCGCTTTAGGTAATGGAAACTGCTCTAAGGTGTCCTCTGAGCATTCTCTCCTTCAGGCTGAACAAGCCCAGCTATCTCAACCTGATTTCATAGGAGAGATGCTCCAGCCCTCTAATCATCTTTGTGACCTTCTCTGGACTCGCTCCAAGAGCTCCACGTCCCTCTTGTGTTGGGGGTGAGTTGTTCACATCAACACAACTCTTCTATTCACATGAAAGCAGTATCTCTAACAATATAATTTTACAGGTAGGTGGGTAAGATTGAATTTCATTGCTGTGTTACATGGAAGCACCATTTGCAGTTAATATTCTAGTAATGTTGCTAGAGTCAATTTGACTGGACGTTGTTACAGAGCCTACAATAACAATGCTTTAGCTAGATGACTGTTGCCCTGAGCATATGAAAACTTCCCATGTAAACATCTAATTAAAGGTCTCAAATTTACAAGAATCTCATTTCAATAAAATTAAAGTTTCTGCTGTTCATACTGCTGAAGTTCATGTTAACACTTTAAGCACAGCATAGTTTGGCCATTTTGAGCTGTGTCTTAACCTAATAAAAATAAAAATAGATCCATGTAGTTGAACGAGTTCGAGTGAGGCAATGGAACTGGATGCACAAGGAAGCTGTGAAAGCTTCATCCCTGACAGTGTTCAAGGCAAGGTTGAACATGGCCTTGAGCAACCTGGTCTACTGTGAGGTGTCCCTGCCCATGGCAGGGGGGTTGGAACTAGATGATCTGAAGGTCCTTTATATGGAAAATAGAAATTTACATAGAATCATAGAATGGACCCTAACTATTCTATGATTCTGCGAAATCATGTCATTTTACAACTGGCTAAAGTTCTGCACCCTTGAGCACCTGGTCTGTTTGAACTTTACCTCTTGCATATCAAGTCTTCCTTCAAGTACTAATATTGCTTTTCTAGCTAGCAAGTGAAACATGGAAATATCTTAAAGTAACTAGAGTTTTTCCATGTATTTTTCCCTGAGGATATTATGAAGTCCTACAAGCACTTTATTATTTCTAAAGCTTCTGAGGAAAATAGAATAAGTTAATAATTCATTACTGTCACTTAGGAACATGGAAAAAAAAATTGTGATAAAAGACTTTTCCTTGAAAAGCAGAAACCCTTTCTAAGTAGCAGAATATTTCTGGCATTCAAATAGTGTGCAAAACAAAGGAAACAAATTTAATTATTAAAAATATTAAAATATTAAAATAATTTTAATTTTAAATGGATCAAGAGTATAATGTGGATTGTAAAAATACAAAAGAATCTTTTCATAATTCTAGAGTAATTTCAGCATGTTTAGAGATACACTGTCCTAAACCAAATGGATTTTATAAAAGCTTTTAAAAGTACTTTTGGACTGCAGTGCAGAGCAGAAAAGATCTTAAATAGTCTTACCTACTCTCTGGGATACTTACCCTGAAATATCATCTGAGGGACTCTTTTAGCTTTTTTCTTTACACAAGACCAAACACATTTTGAAGCAAAATAGCTGGGCAGAATGACAAGGTGCCAATAAACAAAGTGATGCTAAATTTTCCAAAGGTAGCAATTGATGTCTCTTACTTAAGTGTACCAGAGAAAATTTAGAATAATTTAAGTCTTCTTGTTTAATTTCTGTAGGTAATAGATTATTGATTTGACCCTCTGTCCCATCTGCAGTTAGGCTCTGATTCAGTTTAAGACCTTAGCAGATATTTAAATTTTAGGACCCTTGTATCATCATTGACATTAATGTTATTAACAGAGTCCTTAAAGCAAACTATGTGCTGATGTACTGGTCTGAATAAAGGCATTAATATGAAGCATCGTTTAAACCAATAACGACCAGCCTACTCATACAGATTAAAAAGCAGTCCAGGAGGCCATGTTAATTCTGACATATTGATAGTGTCCAGCGTTTACTGCTCAGCAGCACTGCAGAAATCATACTTATTGCCTGTGCTTAGAATAGAAGCCACATTTGTTAGCAAAACCCGACTTTTAGTGTCATCTGTTTGAAATTATATTTGCATATGTGTACACCACTGGCGAGAGCTGTGTATTTTCATGCACAAATGTTACTGTGCAGCAAATGACAAGGACAAAATGAGAGACCTGGTTGTAGCTCCTTTGAAAAAAGACTGCCCTAAGACAGCTTGCATAGATTAGCTTAAATAGAGCTGGAAGTAGTTTGCAGTACTTTAATGATAAGTCTTAGCATATTCCAATGCATATAAGAATTGCACCATTATAAATGTTTGAAAATCTGAAGAAAATCCAAATAATTTTATGCTTCGCCAAGGGACATGGTCAAACATAATCTTGTTTCTAATTAGGTCAACAATATTTAAATAAAATTACTCTATCTAGGGTGATAATATAAAATATGCATATAAAGTGGATGGCATTCTGCTTACTAAAGTGGTTTTACTATAGCAATAACTCATATCCATTTTCTTCATGAGTTAGATGCTCGTTACATCTATTATAGAGGAACAAGAGAAAACAAGGGGAAATGAGAGAGCCTACAGCCATTCATGGAGAAATAAAGGTTTTCTACTATTTACAAATACATGTCCTGATTCTTTGTAATTTGCATTAAAGGATACTGAAATCCCATACCCAAGCTAATGTTTAATGAAGAGATTGCTCAGATCAGAACACTGTGAGGGGCCACAGGCTAAATGAGTCAGAGCAGCTTCTCTCAATTTGCATCTTTAAAGTTTTTTCCAGTATGCACACAAAACAATTTCAAGGGGAAAATTTCTAACCACTTCAATAACTTACACTTTTTTTTTTACCCATTTACTAGCTGCTAAAGTTTGGAAAGCTTTTAACTAACCCCAGTGCTTCCCTGGTTGCTGTATTTTTTAAAGTCCTATAACAACTTTCTTTAGTATGAAAGATAACATATAAATAAATAAATAGATAGATAGCTGAGAAAAATAAATGTGTGTATTGTCTCATCAAACTACTGACTACTAATTCTTCCTACCCACCAAAAATGGCCACACAATTGACTTTTGGGGTTTTTTTACTCTATAATTGCTATTTAAGGAGCTCCAAGTGTAAGCTGTCTGGTATTCATTGTTATTAAGATCCAGACACTGTGTAACTGCCTCTGCTCCAAGACTTCAGTAAAATCCTGAAGGTTGTGTAGCAATTGTAACATTTCCTGCCTTAACTGCTCAGCTCCTTCAGCATCAAGACTCCAGGGTCCACTGCAGCAGTTTTAAACCGTTTCTAGCCACAGCATCAAGATATTTATTTGTGAGAATCCACTATGCAACAGATGGAAAATTAGAGTTTCCCCTTCTCATTATCTCTATCTTGATGGAAGTCTTTGTTCACTGATTTTACCTGTGATAGGGAGAATAAATGCACATCCTTGCCCTGGTGGGTCAAGGTAAAATTGTCCCTGGTGATAAGGAGAGATGAGAGTTTCCACCATCTAAACCAGTATGTCTTCTACTGTCTGTAAATAATATCTGAGACCTATGGAGGGTGGGACCAGAAATTTATGAATTAATGTTTTGTTTATAAGACAGTAGAGCAGTGAAAGTGTCTGGACTACTAATACTTTTCATTTATCTTCAAGAATTAATAAAAGGGAAAATAATCATAATAATATGGCAGGCAGAATAAACCTCCCTTTTTTATACTAAAACAATGATGACAGTATTTCCTACTTCTTTATCCTTCCACTCAAAATAAAGCCAAAGATTGTGGTCACTCTCACAAGTTTTCTGTGCATAAAACAGCAGGAAGGAAAAACTCGCTTCTTTTTAACCCAAATACTGTAAAATAAAGGATACTTCTTTAAAATCCTGCTAAAATCCCCATATGAGCAGCTCCTAAACATCCTATTCTACTCAGTCTTCTTCTCTGAATCACATACAGCCCAAAGGAACCTGAATTTTGTCGTTCACATTTGCAAGGAGCTTCCATCCTGATTCAGTTTAATGTTCATCTTCATCAGTACTTTTTCTTACCCCTCGGCCAGCACTGATTAAGAGAAGGCATTTCTGACTTCCAAACACCATCAAAGCACTTGATCTCAGAGAGCACCTTTCTGTTCACATCACCATCCCATATTCAAACCGTATAAACTTTAATCCTTTCAGATAAAACAGCACATTCTTTGTCAGGGACCTACTCTCCCTGGTATGTAATTCAATGGTAAAAGAAGAACAAAATTGACGATATGACTGATCTTTGTGAGCTAAAACATTTTTTTTTAAACAAATGTATTAAGAATGTTTCCTATTTTAAGTGTTACTGCTGAACAATAGCTTTGAGTAGATTGCTAATATTTTTATAGTGAAAATAAATGCTTGGAAATATCATGTGAAAACAATAATTACTATTTTTCAGCCTTCCAATGTCATTCTAAATGCAATCCTCAAGCCTTAAAGAAGAAAATTTACACTCTTATTCATGCTTCTATGGTTTTGTAAAAATTCTCAACCTAGTTTACTGGGTTATGCTGTCATTAACAAAAAGAGCATTATAGAAATACCACTAATAAGAATTTCCAAAATATAATACACACAGATATCTGATACACTTTCAAATTCAAATTCAATTTCAGTGTATCTTTTTTCATTATTAATCTTTTGGGGATTTTGACAATAGCTTCATGGGCATAAAATATTCAGTGAAGCTTATGGTTAATTGATTTCTGAGAGGTTTTCAAAGACCAGCAACACACTTGATGCTCACCACCACCATCGTTAGCAGACTTCATATCCCATAATTTTTTAGACTGCCTCTAATATTGCACTATGGGCTTGAGTCTGCTACCTGCACAAACTCCTGCCGCCCTTTGAGAGTCCTAGCATGCCATCCTTTCTCACATCTAGGCTTCAGAGAGTCACACTTAACACCTGCTGTAAACATCTGTGTCTCAGCTGCAAGTCATTAGGTCCTCTCACAGGTCTTGTGTCACATTTGTCAGCCCAGTGCAGGTGTCTTGGATACCTTACAGTATTTCTATATGAGCAGGTAGTATGGGTTGATAGGAGAAGCAAAAAGTTGACACTGTCCACAGTGTCTAATTCTGCATTTCTCTTTGGAATAGTTCTAGTCCCATTCAACAGACTGGATGCATATTTGTAGCTGAAAACCAACGCTTTCCTAAAGCATCCCTCACAGTTTAGTTGAGGTTCATGTGCTCACATTGCTTCATTTTACAAACCAAAGCCACAAGTGGGGACAAAGGGGAACTTAATTTCCAAGTCTCACTCTTGATGTGAAAAACAGCTGGGATTTTGTCTCTCAATCTCAGGTCATAACAGGCACTTACATCTGAGTAAGCCAAGATTTCAAGTGAGATTTAGTTCCAGGTTGAAATACCTGAATGTAGTGGGAATGAATGAGACAGTGGGAATCAGACATTTAAACATTTTTACTGTAAATAAAGGTTCCACCGACTACTGAAAAGATCCATGAATTAATATATAAAGTAGAAACTCATCTCACTTGCAGACACCTTGGCTTTCATTTTAGAAACAGCCTCTAGAACATAAGGTTTTCTTTCCTCCCTGGTCATCCTGATGATCCTCCTGAGTGCCAGCTCAATTGGGATGAATCTGTCTGAATACTCTTAATCAGAATTGTCATATATCCCACATTATGTTTCCTCAGCACCTTAGGAATTAATTCCTTCATAATTAAAATTGCTGCAGGTTGGTATCTGATATATACTAAGGTTGCATTTGCCTTTGCTGCATGGTACTGTTAGTACAGAGCCACAATCAGTGCTTCTCTATAGTCTGGTGTTCAGTGTCATCAAAGCCCTCCTGTTTGACATGCTGATCTTGCTGTGTCAATGAACTGATTATTTCATCAAATTTCTTTTTGTATCCTGGTCATTAAGAAAAAAAAAAAAATAATAGCACAAAGAATAATTTCTATTCCAAAAATTATTTTTTCTCTTCTATTCAACCTCTTTCTTAACCATCTTAAATTTCTGTGTGAAACCTGTTTAACCAGGCATGTGAACTTCAGCATGAAAACCATGCTTGAAACCCATGGAAGATCAAGTCTGAATTCATTTTCTCTAGAAAATGTTTCTTCTTGTTGGTTGTTATAACAATTTAGTCTTGTTCCATGTACTTTAGTTAAGTCATGTTGAATTTTATCTCATGTCAATTTGCTGTCATAACTCAATTGTTCTTTCCTAATAACTCCTGCTGAAACCTTTGTTGCTAATGATCTAAAGCCAACATGCTTATTGGCTCCAAGACAGTAGCACTCATCTCTTTTTCTCCATGCTACTAGAGACACTTTTCTACAGAGACACTAGGGTCATGTGCCTATTTTCTCAGAGTCCTTGGATGGACAACATCTATCTCTATATGTGATTATAATGAGTTTTTCTTAAATACAGTAATCTCCAAGCTATCCCCTTGACTCTCTCCATCCTTTCTCTGTCCGTTCATTTATCATCATCTTTCCCTCAGTTTCTAATAAATAAAAAATGTCGGATTTTTTCTTTAATTATCCCTAATTCTATCCCAACCCCTTTTCTTGTCTCTTTGCTTGCCTTTTGTTTATGAAACTAAAAACCCTTTTGCTATGGTATTTTCTTATTAAAATATGCAGGCATACGATGCAGGTGGTCTCTCCATGACTGAGAGATATTGGCAGGAAGGAGGAGAAGTCTATGTTCCTGCTGTGTGCAGCAAGTGTTATGTGAATAAATAAAGCATTTCAGTTTCCGTCATAACCAGCCTCTGGCTTTTTTTCTCAAACACAAAAAAAGAAGAAAGAAGAACAGATGAATGTGAGGCATTTTAAGGAAAGTATTAATTTCTGAGCCAAATAATTCACCAGCAAATGTGTTTGCAAATCCTTTGATTGAGAGATTACTCTTTTCCTCGTGGATAGCAAGAGCTTTTAGTGAAATAGAAATGTAGCTGATAATATGTATAAGATTCATTAGATAATCTTCCATATGCATCTGACTTTCTTTTCCTCCAAGCTCAGAATGAAAAACAGTTTTATATCAGGACTTATGCTGCGTATAAGCTTTTATAATTTGTAAACACTGTAGGAATGTCCTTTCATTTGTCTGATGTTGACAGTATATTGATGAAAACTATTACTGTTCTGCAAAGGGTACTGTCATACTAATGATACGGTGTCCTCAGAGCATTGATCAAAGAGCATATTGATAGGAAAACAAAACTTGTACCAAAAAGAAAGGACTTACCTTCCTGTCAGTTCCTAAAGCAGATTGTTTGTTGGAAGGTGTGACATATTATAACAAAATTTCAGCCTGTCTTGTTTGTTGGAAAAAAAAAATCCCAATACTTCAGAACTCTGATACAGAGGCATTTTCTTAATGCAATTATGTTTTCTATGAAATTATTTTTAGAAAAATAATGTGACTGAAGTACTGATACGTATTTGTTTAGGGCAAGATGGGAGACACATCATCAGATTGCACTAGGGATTTGAGAGTTGACATATCCTTCCTCTGCCCCATTCACTTTTGAAGCTGTTATTTTTTTTCTGTCTCTCTGCTGAAAGCAGTGAGTGGTTTCACATCTGAAGTGAATAAAAGTGCATTTTTCACTGCAATGAAATTCTGTTATCTCCACCACAATGTTTATAAACCTCAGATAATAAGACACCATTTTTTCACAGAGTTAGAGAATGGGCGTATTTTTCTTTTTCCAGGGGAAAAAAAAGTGCAGTCTCATATTAGTGATTTAGTTTGAGCACATCATTATTTAATCTTAAGCCTCTGGTAAATCACTCCTGGTTTAAATCAAAGGTAACATCTTTGCATTTTAACATGTCTAGCCTAGAAAGGAAATTCCTTTTTTTTTTGGCTGCTGAAATGCCCAACCCAGACCTGTTAATCAGGATGATCAAAGCACCTGCTCCTGGTTAAATACTTCTCAAGAGTAAACATTGTACCCTCCATGATTTCTGATCATAGACTCAATAGGTGACTCCCAGCAGAAGGAGTGCTAGCAATCACTATATTAACATATAGAAAGCCCTCTCTGGAGAGGTATGATGTCTTAAAAATCCATCCAACACTGGGGAAGAGCAACCCGTCTACTTAGTTAAGACTCTTTAACACAGAGAGAGGTCTTTCAGTGCCCGTGCCTGCCAAAGGGCTTCCAACCTACATCTCCCAAGTACTTTGGGAGAGCCAGAACCACTACCCATCCTGGGAAAGGATGTACAACATTTGCAAAGCAGGGCTTGGCTTAAATGCCCTGTAAGAGTTGCCATGTTAATTTTCACTTCTATGTAGCTTCATGATCTTTAGGATTAATACTGTGTAAACAAAACCAAAATCTGAACCTCTTAAAGTAAATAGTTGAAGAACATTTCTCAGGAGGATGCTTCAGTGAGGTTATATACCTAGAGATGTAGTAGAGCTGCAATCATACAAGACTCAAGGAAAAAAATTAAAAAGCTGAGCTATAATAAAGCAGAACTATGTAAGTCCCTATGCTACACTGTATAGTGATGCCATAAATCATGTTTAGACAAGATACAATTAATTTTATGGATTTTTTTTTTCCTTGCCCTCTTTCCCATTCTTCTCAGATTTAATTTTTTAGGTCATTTTTTTCTAAATTAAGTAGCCTGTGCTTGATACTGAAATGTGTTTTGACAATAATATAGCAGTGAAACTTTAAAGACAAATTATGAAGAATCACGTTTTTTATTTTTTACAAAAAGATTCATTAAAATTCACCACTGATAAGTGTCAAAGGATACTAATCCACTGTTGCTTCCCTGAAAGGTTTTGAATTAAGGAAGGAGAAGGAGTAAAATAGGTTTATTAGAACCTTTTTGAAACAGAACAGAATTCAATTATCGTTTTCATCATCCATTGCTACAGAGGCAGCAGTCCTTAATCCTATTTATTAGCTCTAAAAGATATCATCATGGAATTTGACTGCTAGCATGGGAGATATATCTCCCATAAGAGATATGGGAGATGAGTGCACTGGGTGCAGGGTGGTGAGGCACTGGAATGGGTTGCCCAGGGAAGTTGTGAATGCTTTATCCCTGGCTGTGTTCAAGGCCAGTTGGACAGAGCCTTGGGTAACATGGTTTAGTGTGAGGTGTCCCTGTCCCTGGCAGGGGGGTTGGAACATGATGATCTTAAGGTCCTTTCCAACCCTAACTATTCTATGATTCTATTTGTGTGTAGTCACATGTATGATGAAGAGCTTTCATGGAGCTGTGAGTCCCAAATGCTGAACTCTTATCTGCTGCTTGGTGGATCTCTAGATTGGCTGTAGCATTCAATGAGGGGATAGTGAGAGGAGAAACAAGCCCCATGTTTATTCCAGAGTTCTACAGAATAGGACTGGAGGGGGCCTTGATGGTCATCTGACTTTTGTGAGGAATCAGTTTGACCTTAAGCACCAACAATAGCTGAACTGAACCAAGTCATATTTGCATATAAAGAATCTTGCTGAGAGCAAGAATTTCATTGTCTGAAAGTAGGCAGAGACCCAGATCCACTTTGCTGAAAGGAGGCAAACTGTATTTAAAAAAAGATGTTCTTGAAAACTCAATTTTCTCAATGCTGTGCAATGTCTCAGTGTAACTTCAAAAATCAATTGCTTGCTTTTACACTAAACAATGATTAAGCTGTTCAAACCACTTGGCAAACAAACAGCTGCAACATCCAGAGAATGAGAACTTCTGGAAAGGACCATAGTGATTGCTTAGATACTTGTCTTTTGATTTAATTAGAAACACAGATAATTCTTTCCCCCTCTCCTTTCCTCCAGTTCTGAGATGGTTCATGCAGGAGGCTCTGAACTTGTATTTTACATTCTTGTGCCAACCTCTGAACCCATATTGTAATAAATATTTGAAAGTTTGAATTAAACTGCTCCAAGTGGTTTCCAGATTCCCAGATGAAATGCTAAATTGCCTAAAAGAGGAGCCTGAAGATGAAACAAACTGCAGCAGCAAAGCAGACCTGAAGAGTGCATATTTCAGTAATTGATAAATGTACCACAATTTCAGACCCTTCATAAAAGAAAGCAAGCCCCAGATTATCTGGGCAGACTCTGTAGCCATAGAAATCAAAGGCAGACTGTCAGTTCTCCCTCTCTTTTTCTCTCCAGGTGGTGAACTTCTCTTCAAAGGGAAAGATTTTTCTATGGGAATCTAGAAGGAAATCCTGGAAAACAGATAGAGGTTAATATCCTTGATTTGCCACAGAAAAAGTGGGGTAAGGAAGCAAGATATTTAACTCACTCAAGGCTGAGTAGTCTGCAAGCAGCTTGGTGATGGTTTGCCCAGACACTGGAAAAGTAACTCAATTCCTTACCATTTGGCTTGCTGATTTGGGAGTGAACAAGTGTCTTTTCCTTCTGCAGGAAGCTTGCCTGTCTACATAAATTAACTCCATTCTCTTTGTAATGGATCATATTTGTGAGCATCATGGCTATGTTGATTTTTGGTTCATACTGGGCTACAAGCTTGGGTTGAAAGCTTAGGTAAAGCATCTGCACATAGAGGAGACACAACAGAAAGTAAAAGTGCTGCCAATGAGGGTCTGGAGCAAAGCCTGGGCTTATATGGAGTAACCAAGAATGGATGTGTAAGTCAGCATTTGTGTCCCAGGACTCATCATTTTTAACATGCAATATGGTCTCAACCATAGGCTTAATTCTTGTGAAGAGACAGGGACTGTTCAGGGCATTTCAAAGCCCTGTTGCTGCACTCAGTCTTCTTACAGATGTGTTTGGGGGTGGTTTTCTGTTATTTTTGTGGCCTTGCTGGTTGCTAGCTGCAGGAGATGTCCTGTATGCCTACAGCAGGGACTGAATGCAGTGCATCACCTCATGCTCTGCATCCAAAGGTGTGAGCGTTCCTGTGGAGCTGGCTGCATGTGACAATCCATCTGGTCTCCATCCTCAGGCTGTCTGTGGTTTCAGGGTACCTTTGTGCCTTCTCTGCTCTGGGGCTGGCTGGAGGGCTGCCTGTCCTGCTATGGAATTCAGAGCAACCTTGATAACAGAGGACAGCTGTGGTAGGAAACTGGGCCACTGCTGAAGACCCAAATGCTGTACTGCTGCTCAGCACAGTGATGCCTGATGCCTTTGAAAGGCACAAACATAGTCTGTTTGCGTATCGCATGAGGGTGTGTAAACCCCAACAGCTTATTCTGTTTGTCAGTTCTTTCTTTTTCCCTTTGGGTTTTAATTTTCCGCTACTAAACTTTGTAAAATCATAAATGGCAAAAAATGTTCTTAGAAATTCATGCCTTGGGTTGTGGCTTTTTCTAAGTAGTTTTGACTCTTTAGAGGCAAGCTACTATTAAGCAAAAATTATCATAATTAACTATAGTAAACTGCCTGCCGTTTGATGTCTGAGACTTAAAAGCTTCTATTGGGATCCAGACAGTTTCTGAAAACAAGGCCTCAATGGCCTCATTAAAAAAGAAAGGAGAGAGGGGAGCAGGGGAGACTGGTGATAGATCTAAACAAACCACAATGAGCTGACAAGAGGGAAGGTAAGTGTAGCTTTATTTCTTGGTCCAAAACTATAGCCTGGGAAGTCTGGATTTCATCTTGCCCCAATATGCTTTTCCTCTGAAGCAAGTGATACCTGTTGCTCTAGATCCACTTCAGTGGAAGGGAATTTTGGATTGGGGTGCAGTGTTTCTCTGAGCATATGAAATAGACACATCCCCTTTAAGATCTCCAGTCTTGGGAAAATGCATCAGATTTTCAGTAAGTTCACCCCGAGGCAGCAGCAGCAGCTTCTGATGAATGTGGGCAACACAAATGTTTGTATAGCAATTAACTGCGCAGTGTAATGATAATAACACAAATATGTTTTTAGAGATAGTGCTTATGGCAGTTTAAATTGTGGCTGTAAATACATTGATTTCCTGGGAAGCAGGGGTATTCATGTCAGCAGAAGTGTTTTCTCTGAGCTTGTAAGCTGTTATACTCCTACTGCCTTGGTGGGGGCAAGCAGGTTTCAGAGGGGCAATGCTGATCACACACCAGCAGTACTGCAGAGGTGAGGCATACTGTGCTCGGGAAGGGTGTTCTCTTGCTCTTCTGCATGCTCAGATTGCCTATTGCTCAGTGAAATGTGAGGAGGTGAGGCCATTCTTCTTCATCTTGTACTGGAAGAAGCCTGGAAAGGGAGTTCATGTGGACAGCAGCCTCTAGAAGTGAGTGTGGTGGATTCCTGTTGCTTTATAGATGTTTTCCAATGGCTCTGACTGAAGACATCAGCTTGTGTTTGGGTGTCGGAGGGGGTTTCCATCCCAATGCAAATAGAGAAGCTTGTGGGTTGTTTCTCAAGCTTACAGGGTGGTCCCAGCCATATCCTGGTGTATAGGTCTGTGCCTGGCAGGAAGCATCTCTTGAGGCCTTGACTTGCAATGTTGCTACAGCAGCATTTTGCACTGCCCCCAAGAATGTTGCTTTCCAGCCACAGTGGATAAATATCCATGCAAGACCATTGGTCCTTCTCAGCAGCTGGCTGCTGAGAAGAAGGAAGCATGACCCAAAGGGGCAGTCAGGTCATGGTTGCCTTTCTTGTACCTGGTCATGCAGGGTTGTGCTGTGATTGCGTCATGTCACACTTGGGATATGGATGCTCATGCAGTTAAGCTGTTTCTCCCAGGTTTAGCTCTACCTCATGCTCTTTTTGCAGCCTCCTTCAGTGCTGCTGCAAGCAAAGATATCAGCAGGCATGTGGTGCCTTTATAACATCACAACTTCTGGCAGAAACAAAATAAGGAGCGAAGAGAACTGCTTGAGGGAGTTTGAACTTCTAAAAGAATAATCAGACTTTGCCCTCAAGGAGGAACTGACTGGATTGCAGCTGCCTGATGGCTAGATATTTTGGTAGGCCTTTTAATGAGAGTAATTGAGCTCACCTTTATCAAAGCTCTGATGTGATGCTGGGTTTCCTGACTGACTCTTTTGGCGTTTTGTGTGGTGAGAGAAGCAATTCCTTTCCCTTCTGATGTTGACTCATCTCCAGTTGGGGCTCTTTGAAGTTCAAGTGAGCTCTGAGTTTGGCTCCATGAATCCTGCTGCTCTCCCCGAGCCCATGAAAGAGGTTGTAAGCATGGCAATGTTGTGGCTCAGGCAAACCATCAATGTGGAAGACTCTTGGTGTGACATCCCTAAAGGGAAAAACAAAGATTTCTTTGCTCTGAGAACTCAAAGCAGAATAGAAGGAAGGAGTTAAGTAGGGCTTATGGCCACTGGCTGCTGAGTGTCTAGACTAGAAACACAGACAGATCTGGTGGGTTAGAGCATGGATCTGTGATGACATTGTGCAGCCACCAGCTGCAAACACGTGTAAGAACAGGGTGAGCAGAAAGTCATCTGGTCTTCTCATCTCTCTGCAGCACATCTGGTGATCTTGGGCTGCCAGAACCAGACATGGTGTCTTTGCATGGAATAGCCCTGCAGTATGGGCTAAATCCCATTCCAGCTACAGCCAGTTTGCAAAAGCTTTGACAAATGTTAATATCCGTATGCTAATATCCCGGGCCAGGTTGCTTTCTTTAAGGCTGTGTAAGTCCAGTGTGATTCTACTTCTAAAACAGGATCACCTTGGATGTCTTATCCCATGCTGCTACCATTACAAATGTCCTAGTTGCATCCTACCAAACTTCCTCAGGGCAAATAAGAAAATGCTACTGTTTTGGCCCATAGAGCCAAGCTATCCAGCACATAGAATAGGCTAGACCAGTGAAAATATAATTTCTTATATTCTGTGGGCTATAGGAAAGAGACCACCTATCTGTCAAAACCGAGATGCTTCACTTTTAATGCAGGATGCAGCTGAACTGATCCAATGTCTTCCTGATCCTGAACATTTTTATTTTCCATTTGTATGTCTTTGGTAGTACAGCTGTTGTCAGCTTTGATTTCTGATTTTGCTGGCCAGCTTCTCCTGATGTGATTCAACTCGCTAATTTGGCAGGAAAACAAAGCTGACCAAAAGTTTTCCCCCAGGATAAAATTAAGGCAGCATTTTGTCAGGTTAGGGAGCTGAACTGGCTCTATGAGGGGTCTGACACAAGGACAAGGATGGGAGCAGGGCTGATAATCAGGTTGTGGAAAGAGATGAGGAGGTTATAGGAAGACTGGGACTGACAGTTCTGGTGTCAGAGAACTTTGATGTAATCCTGTGTGCAGCTGAAACCTGCTATTAGCTATGACATCCGAATTACAAGGGATTAATCCTGTCCACTGACTTTCAACCACAGTGATTGGGTGAGACAGTCTGTGTTAAATGCAGTGCAAAAGCCCAGCATGAGAGCATCACCTCTCCTTTCTGGGGATTGGATGTGCTTGCAATTATGAATGATTTTGCCTAAAATTTCTCCCAGAAAGCCTCTACAAGATTGTTTACATGGTTGTGTTGCCTTTAACCTAATTATTCACCAGAAGCCCCACGTGAAGCTGCAACGTAGGCTAGCAGAAGCAGAGGCACTGCTGGTAGACCTATTTTACCTCCCCAAACAGCATTAGACATGGCAAAGAAAGCCGCTGTCTATGTTACAGTTGTTACAAGCTGTTTTTCCCACCTCCTACCTACCCTTTGAGATGATAATGTCTGCAAAATGCTGTTGTATATATACAGTATTTATGTGCTATAAATTGTAGCGCTTACTATGAAGTGCACTGTGGTGATGGAACTCCCTTTTCTCATTCCCTGTCTACCTGGGAGATGTATTGCGTAGCCTGATGGGAAGGCCCAGCAGCAGCTTACACCTGCAGCAGAAATTTCTCTCAGGAAGCCAGATCCAGCTCTAGCTTCAGTTACAAGCCTCCCAGTAGATGGAGAAAGTGCTTTGGGGTGATGGTGGTGATGGGAACCACTGGAGCCTTGTGATATGGCTCTGGATACTGGAGATCATTTGTTTTTTTGTTGGGATTGGTGAAGCCTCTGGACGTGCTTTTATCACTGTATAAAAATCAATGTGGTGGTTTTGTTGCATTTGTGCTTCCCTGTGGTCCTGACAAGCTTTCTGGTCAAGAAGGCTCTTCTAGGAGAAGTAAAAGTTGGTGCTTCCCATTCTGAATCCCCCTGCTGGCTGCAGCAATGAAGCAATAAGGGTCTTGCAGTGAGATGCTGTTGCCTGAGGAAGGATGCAGCAGGGAATATATACTGGTAAAACGCTGGGCTAGGGAGCAGTACAGAAGAGGTTTAGTGTAGTCACAGGTAATCCTGGGATGATTTGGCATTTTTCCCTAATGAGCTTCTTGCTGTTGGAGGCAATTGGATATGAGAGAGAACACGGCTCTTGCTTTCTCCTACTGTCTGATGGGGGCTAAATACTTTTCTGTGGCTTTTAGTATTACATGCTAACAGTCTCAGGCTGCTCAGCACATAACAGATAGTTGTGTGCCCTGTGGAATGCCTATGTGTGATCTTGCAGACTAGATGTTCTGTGGGCCTGGCCACAAACAAGGCATTCAGAAGTGGAAATGCGGTCATCCCAGGCTCCATACATAGGCAGTAGTAAGAAGGGGCCATACTTTGAGCAGCTGGACCATCGTATGCAACATGGTGTAGTGTGAAGCATCCCTGCCCATGGCAGGGGGGTTTGAATTAGATGATCTTAAGGTCCTTTCCAACTTTAACTATTCTATGATGACTCAGCATAGCAGAGTGTTGGATGTTGCTGTAAATGCAGTGCTTACCCTGCACCTTACTGTTTTGTCCTGCCCATGCCTTGCTTTAGAAGAGAGCCTGTCTTGTGCTTCGTGCCATCAAATACCCAATTACAGCACTAGCACAATGTAAACTGCAGGTTATTAATGTCAACCGGCTGCAACTTCACTAAATTTGAAGCTCCAGAAGCCAGGTGCTGGGCTGCATTCTCCACAACACTCTGACAAAGCACGTTTGAGCAACATCTCTTCCTTTCCTGAACATTTCATACTTTCAAAGACAGTGCTGTCTGCAACCCCTACAGCAGCTTCCTGAGGTGCAAATTGTGTGTGGATCTGTCCTGGCACCTCTTCTGGCTCTTCTTCCAGCTTTATGCAACTCCCTATCCTCATCTTCTGTCACACTGTTGCTCCTCTCAGCAGCTGAGATAGGAGTGAATGGTTTGTGAACTCTGGCTGAACTGACAGGATCTCTTCACAGCACCCCACATTTCTGCAATTAGTTTGTTGTTTTTTTAATTTAATTTTATTTATTTCTAACAGGCCCTGCTCCCAGATTTATTGAGCTGAATGAAACTGCTTAGCTTCATTATTCTGTTGCTATAGGTCTGCTGGCAAGTTTATTAAGCAATAAGGGATGAAACGCAGCAAGTTTCTAGGTGGTTATAGTGTGTGTTGTGTAGTGTTGATAAGGCACAAGGTCGAAGGCTCACAGCTTTAATCACTGGAGAAAAACACCCTGGAGAGACAGGATCTTATTGGTATAATGAGATGGAGTGAGTCATAAAAAAGGAACTGCTGTAAAAATTACCCATTCTTCTTTGCCTGGAGAAACTGATGCTTAGGAGAGGTGGTTTGTAGAATTGCTCTAATGTCACATCTACGCTATCTGTCCCTTAAGAGTTATGGACCAGGTGTGAACTTGAAATGGAAATCCCCTGAACCAGCTCCTTTTTCTGCTAGTCAGAGACCTCCAGGTTTGTTGATGAAATTCATGCTGAGAGGCTTTCTCCCCATGCAGAAGCCCTGGAGCTTTCTGTGTCTGCAGAGCAGTTGCCAGATCTTGTGAAGTCTGGCAAGCTGCTGCTGGTGGCCCTGCCAGTGTTGTGGCTTCATGCTGTGCTGCTGCTCCTCACTTGCCAGGATTCCATAGATATCCTGCATGATTGTTAAAGAAACAGCACCTTCCTTGGACCTAACTATAGCTGAAGCCATGCCATTTTGTGCATGTATGTGGACTACGTTTTTCCTAAACAAGCAGGTCATGGACTGCTACCTCTCATTCTTTCTTATCCTTACCTACTGGTGTGAAAATCAACTTCAGAATCTCTGCTCTGGTGTCTATTTTGTCACTGGTCATCACTGTGAGGTTTGGCAACTCATGTAATTGCCACCAAACCCCTGGCCATACACGCACCCTGTGTATCTGGACAAATAGTACATCCCAACACAATACAGTAATTTCAGGCGAATTAACAAATTTTGGAGGATTAGAGACACATCCTTCAGAAATGCTGAGTAATACTATTGCTTCCCTGTGGAGGCTATTAGAGATTGAAAGATGACATCTGAGGAAAGATACCATTATGGCAACGTAGATAAGTCAGATGGGCAAGTGATCCACACGGCTTATGTCAAGAAAATGGGAAGCATCTGTCTCTGTGGGGAATGGGAGAAATAATTAATGTATCTACGTACAGTCTGGGAGATTGATAGCTGTAATTTAGCGGTGGCTGTTCAGCACTTCTGTGAGCACTGACAAAGTGGCCTGCACTGTTACCTGTTTCTTAATCAGCCTCTTGATTGCAGTATGGAAGGGGCTGGAGTTACTCTCTTCAGAGAGAAAGGTCTTACAAAGTGAAGCAACAGTGACATACAACCATATGGGAGACCATATGTGAAGACAACACCTGTGGAGGGCTTCATTTTTTCATTCTCGTTTCCCCTCCTTCTCATCTTGTTCAAATGTAAAGAGTGATTGGATTAATATGCAGATCAGCTCGACAGCCATAGCTGAGGAGCCCAGTACTGTGAATCGGACTCCTGTGACAGGGAAACCAGAACAGTGGAGTCCCATGACAGTGTCACAGAAGTAGTGGATGTCTGATTTAATGCCCTAATCTGCAAAGCCTGTCCCTGTGTAGGACACGTAGGAAGTGCATTACTTGTTCTCTGGGGTTAATGCTGAATGTTGAGGGGTCAGCAGTTCAGGTCAATGTAAATTGTTAGCATGACAGGGCACTGTAAAATCAAAGTACTTGTCCTCCGTTGTAGCAGCAATGCTGTGGTGGCTGGAATAGTCTAAGCCTTCTGTAGGTGGAGTGGTGTGACAAGGGTTAATGTGCTCAAAAGCTTGTGTGTTCCCCCCCACCCCAATCCCAGATGATTTAACATGAGAGATTACCTCTGACTGCTAGTGTTGCTCCATCTATGCAACACCTTGCAGCACACAAAACCGCCTGCAGCATGCTGCTTGCTCAGAAAGCAGAGCTCCCAGAAGCTTTCCCCTCCTGGGCTGTGGAAGGAAGCAGGGTACGGCAGAGCTGGGTATGAGGAATAAGGAGTTGTGGGTCTGCTTTTGACCCTGGTTCCCTGTGGCAAAGAGCTCAGGACAGGGGGTTTCAAGTGGCGCAATGAAGAGCAGGAAGATGAGAGAGGTAGGCAGCAGGGAAGCACTCAGTGCCATGGACATCAGTCCCTGGACCTCAGCTGAGGATTGTTCCATAGATATTTATTGGTGTAAGTACAAGGTAAGACGCAGCCTAAAACCTTGCTGAGGGGTAGCTCTGGTAGAAGCAAGGGTGGAGCCCTGGCCTCTGAAATCCCATACCTGTACTGCAGTCCTTGAGGCTGGATTTGCATCTGTAGAAAGGATTTCAGTGATGTGCTGAGGTGACTGGGGAGGCTGGGCTCATTGCTTTATGAGCCATGGCTCCTGATGTGGCAAGTGAGTTATATCTGACAGGCTTCGTCACGCTATGTCTTTTCTATTGTTTAAGTCAGCAAATGGCAGGTTTTGCCTTTCACCTGACATGGCCATTGGATTTGAAATCCAGTGTAGGGGAGAGATTTACTTTAAGGACAGAAAACTGTGTTTTACTGTTTTATAACTCTGATTCTGTTTATAGCCCTTTCTTGTTCTGTTCAACTTAGTGAAACACATTTTCATCCAGAGTAAATAATGTAACTGTTCCCTCCAGTGGAACTGCGATGATTCACACTGTCTTGGGTTTGGTTCCACTAACCTTAACTCCTCAGTGTAATTAACTAACACCATTGCCCTCTCATACCCAGGTTTCACATGTTTGAGACTACTGCAATGGCTTTATGTAACCTGGGATAAAATCCACCCTGATAAAACTTCAAGGTTACCCTGCTTCTGTCAGGGATGGAGGTGCTCCTTTGATCCTCATGATTTGTCAAGCATGATTTTCATAGGACTCAAACTGAGTGCATAAGGTTTTGAATAGCAACAGTGGGTACCTGACATCTCTTTGCTTTAGGAGCCCTGATGTAACTGGCAGTTTAGTGTGGTGCTCAAGCTTTAGCACTGCTACTCCAGTGAGAACCCCTCAGGAGGGTTGTGGTGATGGCTCTCTGGCTGAGCAGTACTGGAAATAGCTAGATGAAAAGCAGTTTGGAAACAGCCTCAGTACCTGCATCATTCCCTTTGGTGTAACATTTTGCTGCTGTGGTTAAATGGCAAGGATTTCTTGACAGGGGTTATATAGAAATGTGGACATTTACCCTGCAGCAATCATAATAAGATAGCTGGAGCTAACAGAAGGTAATGGGGTAACAATGTTTTCTAGATGCAGCTTGAACAGCATCTGAGCTGCATCGATCAGTTCATTTTTATTGAATGTCCTGAGTCACTAGGCAGGAAGGGATATGAAGGAAAAAGAAAGTGAATTGACATTATGGCAATGGGTACTTTATTGCCCCATCATCTGGTTCCTGCATCCACCTCAAGCTCTAGTTATTTATCACACAACCCTTTAACTGCAAGCTCTCTCTTGCCACAACCTAGCATGATGGCTTTGTTGTATAGTGAGGATGTACAGTGATTCCTTCCATAGTGGCTGCAGTGGCTTTGGTCAAGAATCCATACCATGGCCCTCCCACCCCCTGAAAAGACTAGAGTGAGCCAGGGAGAGGTAATGAGCCACAGTAAATTGAGCCTGTGATGCACTACAGAGCTCTGCTCTGAACATCCTCCCTTCACTGAGGAAGGCAAAAGTGGTTTGGTGATGGATTTCATGGAATGGGACACCTGAGAGCAACAGCTATTCGAGTATAGAGGTGTTCTTTATGGAGAGATTATGTTTTTGTTTAAGCTTGCTTGGATGCTGAGATGACAGCTGTGTAGAGATTGTGTGGACAAATGAAGTGAGAGCTAATGCTCAGCAAGGGGGACGCAGGCTTCCCAGGGGGTATGGATTTGCAGTACAACACAAAATCGGATTTCAGAGATCAGCCATGCTGAAAAGTTATTGACTGAAGATAAAATGCAAGTACTTACCTGCTCATTTTCTACAGTGCTTTATTGCTTGCTTTTGTTTGGTTTTGCATTAAGTAAAGGGATCTTTGTCTTCTCTCTCAGGCAGGGCTACCCTTGCAGGCCCACAGAGCTCATCACTCAATATAGGAAAGGCTGAATTATGAAGGAGAAAGCAAGGCTTCATTTTCTGAGTACACCAACAAACAACATTTTTCATTACTTGATCATATCTGCCATGGACTGATGTGACCCCCTTCACCCATTGTGGAGTTTTTGCCTCATTTCCTATTAGAGGATGAGAGAAGAAATGAGGACAAGGAAATGACATGACCAAGTGCTGCCAGCTGCATTGTCCCTGACAATGTAGGGGGAATTGTCTGGTGCTTGACCCCCACAATCCTGACCATGGATGGGTGCTGTAAAGGAAGCTCTGTGGGTGCAGGCTGTTCAGTGCCATGGAGATCCTAAAGTCACTGTGGTTTAATGCCTCTTTGCAACCTATGTGGTCCCAGCTCAACTCCTTGTGATGAATGTCTCCTTTTCAAACACTCCTGGGGATGAATGGACATGAAAACTGAGATTGTCTTTATTGGACAAGGTGGATGGATGCCATGGACTAAGGTTGTCTTGTACCCCTGTTGTGAGGACAGCGGTTGCTTGCTTATGCTTTCAGCAGGCACCTTCCACTGCCAATGGATTTCCCCTGTAAAATACTGAAGAAATGCAGGCTGGTTGTCACTTCCTACAGGCTGTGAGATCTGTAAAGGAAAGCAAAGATGTGGGCACAGGTGTTCAGGTGGCTTCAAGCTGCTCTCTGCCTCTTCCAAGGCCTCTGGGTGAGAAACAAGCCAAAAAGAGGGCAGAAATCCAGAGCTGCTGAAGGAGCTAGTGTAGAAATTGTGTGTCTGTGCATGTGTGCACTTATTTTTCTGCATGTCTGTTTCCCTGGGTTTGTCCTTCTCTGTCTGTGTTCAGAGCTGATTGACCAGCCTAAAAAGTGATTTGCCAACCAAAAGTTGTAAATTATTTATCTAGAGAATGTCATTTGTCTCTCTGAGATAGCCAAAATGCTGGGAAATGGATTTCCCATGAAACTGGTTACCTGTCAAGTCTGAATGCTTGGGGAACACTACCCACGAGTGCCAGCAGGTAAGCTGTTGTGCGCTGCTGGCGAAAGGAGGGTAAGAGCAGAGTAAAACAATAAGTGAAAGGGTCTATAATGTGCTTTATAAGTGATTCTCTCACTATTACGTTTCCTGATCTTTTTTAATGATTTCTTTGTCTATTTGTTATATACACCATATATATAGGAATTCTTGGGAAAACAATATTAAGTTATAAGAATCTGCCTAGAGTAATAGTGGAGAACTTGAACCTATAAGAAAATCCAGCATGTTGGACAGACCTCTGTCTGCCAGAAGTGTATGGCATGCATGGCTACATGTCTCATAAATACGGCTATTCCTGATAATGTACTATACTGTACAAGCGATTTGTAATTCCCAAAATGCCTTGGACAGCAAGATCTGCTGGTAGCATTCCCATCTGAGAGATGGCAAAGTGATGGCTGAGACTAGTATCAGCAGCATCCTGCTATTTGTGGCAAAGCTGAGGAGTGGCTTTAGGTCTCTTTATTTTTCCCCTGGGCTACTTTGCTCTCCTTCATTGGGGACCAAAAATGTGTGCATGAAGACCTTATCACAGGGCACAGTCTTGCTTTGTGCAGGGAGTGATGCCTCTATGGTTGTCTGGGCTGTGAGATCTCTCACATGAGAGGTGCTTTGCAGTAAGAGCTATAAAGTGTCCTGAGTATCCTAAAAGACTGATCATCCTGGATGTGCTCATCTGGGAAAGGCAAGGTCCTGCCTGCATTTCTTTAAATCCCACCAGAGCTGACAGGAATACTGAGTCGTGACTCTGTTTTTCTTGAAGCTGAAGGAAGGCTCCTGCTGATCAGGTAATTGTGGATCAGGTACTTCTCTGCTCTGTCCCTGCAGTCAGAGCTTCCATCAGCTTTCTGTAAACAGAAAGCATGACTTCGGAAAATCCTATCCCCACTCTGCACAGCCAGGGTCATGCAGGACTCATTAAAGAAAGTAAATAAAGGATGTGGGCAGGCCTGGCAGCGACAGCTTTCTTGTGGTGCCAGCAGGCCCTCTGCCAGGTAACGCCAAACTCCCATCAAGAGCTTCTCAGAGCACCTTTGGGATGTGTACAGAAGAATTCTGTGGTGAGATGAAATATTTAAAACCGCTTTGGGTTGAAGCGAGGTGGGAGAGCAGCAGCCTCTTTAATCTGCGCACGGTTTAAGACTGCGTGTGAATCATTGATGAGGAGGGCAGAGTGTTTCTAAAGCTCTGGCAGGTCATTAAACCTGGTGATGGACTCATTAAACATGGAGCTGCATGGAAAGCCCTGGACAAAAGTGCTGGGATATTTCACACACATTGCCCTGTGGAGCACCAGCACTTTTTACCTGTGACTTTCAGGGTATCGCTGCAGTATTTATTAATAAGGCAAACATCTTAGGCCAGTGGATCGTGTTGCACAGAGGAAATGTGCGAAAGAAGCTTTTTGATCTGTGAGGCAAAAGCACAAGACACAATTGAGGACCTGGGGTACTTCTAAGCAATCTGATTGTATTGCACATGGGGGTTGAGTAAATCACCTCTGCTAAGTCTTTTAACTAGGGCAGGGAAGGCAGGGGAGCGTTGCAGTGTTAGTGTTCCCGGGCTTCAATAGAAGAGAGGTAGAAAATGCCACTTTGCCAAGCGGTGTCCTCAAACCCAAAAGTGGTTCACAGCTTCTGCTGGCCTCAGTGCCCATGGCATAGTGCTGTTTGACCTCCACTGTACCTGCTGTTCTGTGCCTTAGGCTTTTTCTGACCCACCTGGAAAGATCATATGTGCTGTTCAATGGATTGGATAATTTTCCAGTCATTGCAATGACAAATGTGATGTCGGATGATCCTTTCAACTGGTTTAAATTTTGCTCTCTTCTGAGAGAATTCCATTTTTCATTAAAACTGCACAGTAAAACTGTGCTTAAGTGCTGGCCATAGACCTGAGTAAACCTGGCTTTATTGCTTACAGCCCCCGTGCTTCATCTCTAATTGTTAATTACACAGGTCTAGATACTTGGATGGTGTAAACTGACATTACCCTCTTGGCTTCAAATAGGTTTACAGGATTTGAACAATATCCCCTCATTGTCTTACATTTACATAGCTGTCTTCCAAAGCACTGTGCAAATGTCAAGCAGAGTGGATGATATCTGCCTTCCTCAGGGGGATGGGCATTGTCCCTCAGCTGGCAAGGAAGAGGCAAATGCCCTTTTCTGCAGAAAGGCTACAGCTGTCTGCCTTTGCTTCCCTGGCCCTCAGGAGAGAGTGGAATCAGCTGCAAAGGAAAAGATCCTTCATATTTGCAATGTGGAGGAAGAGCAAGGGGTTAACAATGTGGAGGATGCTTCTGGGCTTGAGAGCTCACAGTTTCTCTTTCCTCTGCCTCTTGATTGAGGTGAGAACAAAAGGAGCTGGAGGGAACTCAGAGGAAGGGCTTGCCTGTCATGGCAGAGATGTGAGTGTTTCTTGCTCAGGTAAGTCTATGCATTGCTTGAAGCCATAGGTGGTGATGAGATAGCTTCATCCCCCTTGCTGGGCATGGTAGCTGCAACTTGATGTTTATGCTTTCTACTTAAAACTTTTGCTGGGACAGCTTACTTCTAAAATGCAATTACTTCTGGCAGAGTAGAGAGCTGATTACTCCTTGCTGCTGTTCAGGAATCCAGAAGAGGAAGTAAAGAAGAATTAAGTATAAAATTTGCCTTCTGTTGCACACAAAGGTATCAAAGATGCTCTGGTTTTGTCCTCAAGTAAACAGTAATTGAGTTGTTCCTTTTGGGTTTTTTTTTGGTTTATTGCTTGAAACAAATAAGCTCTTTCTTGAATGAACCATTTCCAGAAATCTTGTAAGCAGTGTGCTCAGTGGAGGTGGGAAAAGGGGTGTGCGCGAGGGCTTGGGAATGCACAATTGGGAACAGGGAGAGCAGTGGGAAAGAACAAATGAATTCTGACGCTGTAAGTGAAGATTAAGCAGTGAAGAGAGTGCAGCTTCAGCTGGCAGTCATTGCATGAACAGCTTGGGTGTTTCAATAATCAGTTTAAAGTTGAGTTTATCAGGCATGCAAAAGCTCAGCTTTTCAAGGTGTGTGGTTGTAGCTCAAAGCCATTGAAAGTCAAGAGAGATTATGATGGTGTGGTGTGAAAATGCATTAATGAGATCTCATCCATCCATTGAAGGAAGAGACAGAACTGGTGTAGTCATGAACAGATTTCTTGTTGCTCAGGATGCTGAAGTTCTGTTAAACTAGGAACAGAGGAGGAGGAAGCTCAATTGCTACTTTAAGGCTGAACCATCTCTGAACTTTCCAGTGGCTCTCCAGTCCTGTTTTCTTTTCCTCTCCAGCTGAACGAGGTGGCCTGCAGTGGACAGACACATCAGCATGAGCCCATTCTCCTGCTCGTTCTTGCCCATGCTCTGACTGGTGCATACCACTCCCTCTGAAGTCAGTGAGGCTGTGGGGAATGTCCTGTGTGGCTGTGCTCTCCTGGCCAGACCTTCATCAGATCTAAATCTGCACAAGCTTCTTACTTCAGCAGGGCTGGAGTAATCTGTAAGTGTGTTTTGCAGTACTTCTACTTGGGTAAGCTAGCAGGCAATTGACTTGTGAAGAACTGCCTCTCCTAGGAATCTCTGCCTGGGGATACTCAGCATCGTGCTGTGCTCTCTGTGGCACTCCTGCCTGTAATTACAGGTGCCAACTCTATTTGATGCTGTGCTAAGGTATTACTCTTTATACCCCATTCAAGCAAGAATATCTTGTAAGAACTGCTTATTCCATTTTGGGGCTCTGTGTTGTATGATCCCTCTCTTATCTTCAGTCCTTATCTGATTTCCAGCCCTCAGATTGGAAGGGACTCTGTCTCCACTGATTTCTCCAGCATGTAGCCAGTCTTTGGCTGTGCTTTTTGGCATCTAGCAAAGGGCAGCCCAGGCCCTGACTGCCATCGGCTGTCCCACAAGTGATTTAATGCAGCTGCTCTTTATTTCAGCACATGGGGAGGTTAAGACTTCTCCCAGAGACAGGATGGTGCTTTGATAGCCAAATCTCTGCTGTGGCTGGTTGAAGTACTGATGTCAATATGGAACATGCTTTCTTGAATGTATTTTTATTGTGCTTGTGCTTGCCTTTTTTCCTCTGTATCAGAGGTTATCCTGATCCTTCTGCTTGGCAGGCACAGGTGTGTTCAAATCACAAGTCTTACCAACAGAGGAGTGAAGAACCATCCAGTCTCTCATCCACTGGAGAAGAAAAATGTCTGTGTTTATCTTTTCCCTTTTGGAAGGAATTTGGTGCACTTGACATCATTCTGTAGTCTGCTGTGTCTTTGTCCTATTTCTTTCAGCAGATCAGTGTGCCAGTTTGAGCTTTTCAAGTACAGTGGGACAACAAAACATAGAGACAAGTGGGAGGGAAATAAATGGAGAAAAAAGCATCCCAAAAAAAGGCTACTGCTTTTCCCTAAATCTAAAAGGGCTGGAAAATGTGTTTGGAAAGGTTGAAAATGCTGAATATAGTTTACAAAGCTAAAAGACGTGGAAGGATCCATGTACACACGCAGAATGCGTGCTGGGGAATGCCCTACAAAGCAGGCCACGAAAGATTGCTGAGAGCAGTAATATAAAATTAAGGAAAGGAGAAACTTTAGGCTGGAAAGAATTGAAATTGTCCTGGTGAGAGATCTTCAACAAGCTGTGGGTAATTTCTTCAAGGGAAACGATAGACACTCTGTTGTTGGGGTTGTTTAAAACGTAAACTGGGTACAACAAGAAATATGCTCCAAGGACTAATCTGTCATCAGAAGCTTAATTGGATCAACTTGATGGATTAATGACCTATCTCTTCCTTTAGTTTCCTTCCATCTCATGGCTACTGTTGTGTGAGCAGCAGCTTCTAGTCATTAGGAGTAAGACTAGGTGAAAGGAGTAGTGTTTCTCTTTGATCATGAGAAAGCCTTGGTGTTGTAGGAGATATAATGGGTGTGGGACTCAAAGTGCCAAACTGAAACTTGTTCTCTCCTTTCCCTGTAAGGCCTTGAGTTGTTTCTGTCTCTCAGGTTATTATCTTGAAACCTGGCCCAAAGCAAGTTATTCTTACAAAGCTATGGTAATTCATTGTCACTCCTACATCTGTTGGCTGGATTGTGCCAACCTACTCTTTCTGCATGTATGTTTGGGGCTTTTTCAAGGCACAAATAGACAGACATTGTTTTCACATCAGATCTCACAGGTTTGGGCTATCTGGTGATGCAAAGCAGGCAGGAAGCTTTATGAATATAATTCTTCCTTCCCCATGTATTTTCCTTCTATCAGGCTTCCTGTGCTGCTTAAGTTCCCAAATGTCCTACCTAGGAATCAAGCACAAGATCATGGAAAAAGAAAGGGCACAGTGGCTGTGTTTTGGTATTCTTTGTGCCTGGAAAATACTTCCCATGCATTGGAGAAGACTTGACGATGCTGAAGATACTCAAGAGGTCAGAACCTGTCCAGCACTGAAAGAACATCAAGGTGGTTGGAGGTAAACACAGCAAGACACAAAGCTGGGTCTTGCACCTATCTCATTTCATCCCTGTCATAATGGAGGACATCTTTTTTGATTCCCATTCTCCTTGACTGTTAACTCTTTGTCTCTCTCTGTACCATTTGGGATGTAGGGGTCATCATTACATCTACTGTGCTGCTATACTCAGGACTTCCAAGTGCTGAGAAAACTGTCTCCCGGTAGTTTCCTTGCCATCCCTTTCCTTTTGTACATCTGCTGGTAAACAGCCTGGCAATAGACGAAACTTTAAATACATTAGACATGCATTTGCATTTGAAGAAGGATATAAAATATGCATGACTCATCCTAATTCAGATTCAAAGACTGTCGCCACATTACCTTCCTGCAATCAAAATCTGACTTTTTAAAACAATTTTAATCACTGTAGGTTGATGTGTTTTGGTGGGTTTGTTCAGGTTTATATGGTGGAGTTCTCAGGGCATTCAATGAAAACTTGCTCGGTTGATAGACGTGATCGCCAGATTTCATTATTTCTTTTCAGAGTCCTTAGATCTGGTCCCTGTGAACTTCTGAGCATCTTCAGTCCCTCTAACCTTGTGTGGGGTTACGCAGGTTGAGCCTTGGCTGGAGTTAGTCCTCATATTTTCTGTGTGCCTGAACTCAGCCTTAGTCTTATTTTCAGTGGTTTCTCTTCTCAAACTGCTTGTGTGTTCAGTTGGAGCTTCTTAGCAGATTGCATTTAACTTGGCCAGTGCAACTTTGGCAAATGCAACTCAAGGCTGTAGCTCCTATGACTCCCCTTATATTTTACATTTCATTATTTCACTGCTTACTCATTCTGCTCACTATTACCCAGTTGCAAAATTACCAGAAGGAAATAGCAGTGGAATAGGACCACTGATATTCTGCCTATAGTTCAGGCTAAATGTTAGTTCATTGGCATATAGAGCACAAATATTATGCTGAAAAGAGATCTGGGCAGACTGCATCCCTAGCTTATTCAGTGCAACACAGGATTTATACATGCATGGGAAGGGATGTGATTGCCCACATGAAGATTAGTGCAGGTCTTGGAGTCCGTTAAGAGAAGCGGAGATTTTAGCCAGTGAAGAACAGTGATGTAAGGAGATGAAATTGATGGAGTTATGTATTAATACTGGAAGATGAGAAAAATAACAATGTCTTCTGGAAAAAAAGATTAATGACTAGAGTCACTTAGAGGGGAATAGTACAATGTCCTGGCTGCGTGTGGCAATCCTCGTCTTTATCTCCAAGTTAACTGGAAGGAAAATTGAGGAAACAAGTCCAGGTGAGGAATGGAAAAAGTTACTTTAATAAATCTTGAAAGCTTGTGAAATTCCAGTTATTCAGTGTCCACATGCAGTCCTTTCCCCAGCTGCTAAAACAGGGAAAAAAAAAATAGGAAAGCTTTCAACAGATATTTGCTGGCAATTAGAAGGGAAATATCCACTGTGCTGTGGCTGTTTCTCTTGGCCACTTCCACTTAATGAATGCCCTGAGAATAGCAGTTCTGCTATTGAGCCAAAGCAAATTCTGCACCATGCCGGTTAGTTATGTGTGCCCTGCAGACAGAACAAAGGTGCTAATGCATGATTTATGTATCAAACCAGCACAGCAACATTAACTAGCTAAGCTGCACAATGTGCCAGCTGAATAGAACTGCGTCTCCACAGGCTAAAGTGCTGCTCACCTTGACCTATCTGCTTTACTGAGCTGTTCCTCCCTCGCCTTTAGAGGTGAAAGCATCCTTTGTGCTGCTGCTGCAATGCTTGAGCACAGGGAGGAAAGCTCTCTGTGCTCAGGTGCTGTACAACATCTAGGATGCTACATTATTAATTGGGGTGTTGCCAAGCTGAATGTACCTGCTGAACTGGGGGATATGGGGAGATAACAGAAAGGGTCTCTCTAAGCAGGTCTATTGATTTCAGTTCCTCAATGATGTGAATATATCAATTTTGGGGTTAATATTTTCTTTTGGAACCTCATAGCAGATTTGTGGCTGTCTTCTGGATTCTGCTAAGGCCTGACTGAAGGGGAAAGGGGACATGTAAAGAGTCTAAATCAGAACTGTAAGCCTAGGGGAAGAGCAACAGTTTGACTTGAAGTCAGATCACTTTCCTTCTCCTGGCTTTTGTATTTTGGTTCTTTCAGCAGTGGCTAAAGGCTGATAATATATGCTGGAACTGAACTCTGTTCTGAGCTTGTCTACAGCTCCTGGGTCTGTGTGCAGGTGCTGACTCTTGGAAATGCTTCTGCTAGCTACAGGTTGTGTCTGCAGCCTCTGTAGGTTTGTGGTGTAGGAGCAATAGTACATGAGATGAAAGTAAATGGTATGAGTACCATATGGATAACAGCTATTTATTAATAATGCCTATCCTCTGGCTGCCATTTGGCAAAACAAAACAGCTGGACTGGTCTATAAAAAAGACTTCTAGGATTGGAGACATTCACTTGCTTTGTGAGTTTTTCTGTAGAAGGCACATTACCTGCAAGGGTATGCCATTTTCCACAGATCCTTACCTCTTACAGCTTTATTTCTATTGTTGTTTCACAGTGTGAGGCTTAAGAAAGCCATCTTGTAGCCAGCAGGCAACTTCATCTTCCTGGCCAGGTGTGGGAACAGGGTAAAAGTCAGGAATGATCTTCTCTATTGATGTAACATAACGTCTGTTCAGCAGAGAGCAGTTAAATGCAGATATATGTCTCTTCTTGGCTGTGTGGTCCTACCACCCCTTAACATGGGTGATAGTACGAATACCGGTCCTAGCTGTCAGGGTGCTTCCTCTTTTGAACCTGTGCCATTGTGCCATATTTTAAGAAGTGTGAAGGGTGTTTAGTGTCTCTAGTACTGTGTTGGATCAGTTGGGAATCACAGCTTTGGGAAGTTAGTTCGCCTGTAAATGAAGAGATTGCAGCAGAGGGGAATAGCTACATATCTCTTTTTGTGGTATGAGGGTGTTCTCTGCTGTGCTTGTTCACTACCTGGGGTTAAGTGGGAGACTCATTCCCAGCTGAGCTGATATGGGGTAACATTGTTCAGATCTTCGTGGTCCAGCACATCTTCTTGCTATCACTGTTGGGATGTAACATTCTGAAGTTCCTCAGTTGTATTTCCTAATGACCTCACGGTGTCTGTCCCTGCAAAAGAGCTGTGGTGTGTTTGGAACTGGCATGGGGCTTTTAATGATCTTAAGTGTGCCTATTAAAACAAAAAAAGGCCATATTGAAAATCAATTTTCTCCTTGCAGGTCTCCAGCAATTTTGTAAGATATAATAAGATGAGCAATCTGGTTCTGGCAGTGAAAAGAACAGATGCCAAGCTATAATTTCCCTTACCAGAAAATGCTGTGGAGTCACTTTGTGTTGCAGAAAGAATGTGTTATTAATAGAGGACTGCTATAACTTGGAGTCCTGAGAGCACAGGCTTCATCTGGTCTGTGCCATATGGAGGGCAGTAGGCAGGGACACATCCTGGTCAGCCAGGAGAGAGATGACAAGATCTTGGAGCATGAGAGGTTGTCAGGACCTTGACTGAGCAGCAGAAACTGTTGGGTAACACATCCCACAACACCAAGGGGTCAAGTTTCTGACTGTAGGAACTCTTGCTTCTATTTTCATGCAGGGCCAGCCTCCTTGAAATATGGCAGAGCAAAGCTGGCATTGCCCATTTAAAGCTGGTAGCTGTGGGGCCTTGACCCAGGTCCTTTGCATACTTCTCAGCTGAACAGGTTCAAGAAATTAGCCAAAAAGAAATTATCTCTTAAAGATGCTGAATTTTGTAGTGTGAATGCATTTCTTCTCTTCTCTAGAAATATCCTGCATCTGTCACCACCACCTCTATGTCAAGGTTAGACACCAGCCAGCTTTTGGAACAGTACAACACTCCAGCCCGCTTGTTCTGCAGACACAGATGTGCATCACTTAAAGCAGGTGCTGCCTGGTGCAGTCACAGGGCAAATTCACACCTGAATTTACTGTGGTTTTATGTCCCTGTGCAAGCAAGCCTTAAGTCATCCTAACAGTCTTCAGCTTGTTTCTTATTCTGGCCAGCTGTCTTGTCTCCTTATTAAAATGGTATTAAATATTGGGTCACAACTAACTTTTTTTTCTGGAGGCTGTGGCAGCGATAGTACTGCATTCTTGGCATCATCAGACTTGTTCTTCTCCGTTTGCTTTTCTTTGCTTTCCTCTTACTTTTAATGTATTTATAGAGCTTCTTTGTTGCCTTTATGTCCTTGTTAGTTGTAATTCATCTTATGCCTTAGCCTTTCTGATTTATCCCTGCATGTTTGTGCTATTCCTTTATAGTCTTTCTTAGTTGCCTGTCCTTGTTCCCACTTTCTATACAGCTTTTTGATTGTTCAGTCTTTAAAGTGCTCCTAATGTGACCATATTGGTTTCAAGCTATGTTCACTATCTTTCCTCTGTACTGGGATAGTCTGCTATTGTTCTTTTGATACTGTCTCTTTGAGCACTACCAGGTTTCCTGCATTCCTCTCTATCTTAGATTATCTTCCCAAGAGACTGTGCTTCACAGTTCTAAACGTGCTGAAGTTTGCTTCTCCCCCCCTCCTCCTTTTTTTGTACTCTGTTGTCCTCATTCTCCTGGTCTCTTTTCCCTTCCTCTACTGTCTTATGATCACGTCCACTTGCATTGTCTTTCACCTGCCAGTCCTTAAGTTTCTCCTTATTGGAATCAAATCTAACTGCCCACCTGCTTCCTACAGTTTTAATGGATTTTTCTTTAGAAAACAGACTTGTGACCAGCACAGAGAACTTAGACTGCTGGTGTCTTACTGTACTGTTTTGAGTAACCAAAATCCTCCAGGAAAGGTGATATTTCTTCTATTTACCCAGAAAAGACCTATCTATTTGCTTGTTTTTGGATGATCCTTTTTCCCCACTTTCCCTAGAGCAAGAGATCTGGAATAAGGCTTTACATTTCTTCTGTTTCTGAGCTTCAAGCAATCACTGCTGCCATGAAGTACAGCACTCCTTCCCTTTCTTCATGTTATTCTATTGAAAATATGTGTATATATAGCTTTTCTTACATTTTTTATTTTGTGGCCTTATTTCTGATAACATTACTTTAAATATGGAAGAGCCCAAAAGTTACAGACCAAGTAAGTGAAAGCAGAACAGGATCTTGTATAATCTATTCCAGAAATTGCTTTTTAATTTCTTCACAGTGAGCTTTGAACTACTGTGAAACATATCTACTCATTATTGGGATCCAATATAAAAGCTGGTAAACTAATGCTGGCCTATTACAGCTTTGCTTTGAATGCTGTCTTCTCCTCTCCTTAATGTGCTGTATCAAAAGCTGTATTTACTATTCAATTTGAGGCATCTGATACTACCAACAAGTGATAGGATGAGAGTGAGAGAAAATGGCCTCAGGTTGTGTCAGAGGAAGTTTAGATTGGATATTAGGAAAAAATTCCTCACCCAAAGGGTTATCAAGCACTGGAACAGGCTGCTTAGGGAAGTGGTGGGGTCACCATCCCTGGAGGTGATGTGTAGACGTGGCACTTCAATGCGTAGTTTAGTGCTGGAGTTGGTGTTATGTTTGGACTCAATGATCTTAAAGGTCTTTTGAAACCTAAATAAGTCAATGATTCTACTTGTTTCTCCAGAGCACAGGTACTTGGTCAGCTCTGAGATTTAAGAAACAACATCAATTCTCATTTGTCTCTTCCCTTCACAGTGTCTACAATTGAGCTTCTTCTGGCTTTCAATGAAAATGGAGTCAGCCTCTTTCCCAAATAACATGTATTTGAAGCTTGGCTGGTCTTGGGTGAAGACTGATGCCACTGATTTAGCAGCAGGACCAGATAAAGGTGGATGTGAAAGAAAGCAAGCAGTTTCAGTAGAAGCATAGTTAAATAAAGGAAGCAACGCAGAAGCAGAATAATTTTTATTGGATCTATAACTGCCTGCACCATTTGATATATCCATAAGTGTATCCACTAGCACAGGACCTATGAGCTAGATATTTACATGTATAAGATCCAAGAGTGTTCATGTAACATCTGCAATATTTATCACTAGAGCAGAAACATCTGCTGCTCCCTCCTTTGGTAGCTACAATAAGTGATTATTCTGGACCTATGATGAAGGGAGGCATGGTGAACACCTTACTAATGAGGGAAAATATATTAAAATAGGAGAGACGAGATGCTTAAAAGCCTGCTGTCACCTTGTGCTTAAAGCTGAATGCTGGTATTGTACTTCATTTCTCAGTGGGTCAGTTTTCGAAAGGTTCCTAGTGGTAGGAGCAGCCCAGTTCAGACTCAGGCCTGGAAAGCTGACATTCAGAATTTCCTTTTTATTGGTTCCTCACTAGAGATGTTTCAACTTGTCACTTCCCAGAAAGTTGGGGTGGGGGTGGGGGGAGATTTTTCCAGTTTCTGCTCCATATAACAGAATTTACAGATCTGCCTGTCTAGTAAAATACTGTGCTTCTAGGTATTTAAACATTTTGCGTATTTTGTAATTTTAACCACAATGTAAAGCCATGAACACACGTTGTCCCAATGCTGTTTATTACAGTGCTTTTAAAACAGCATAATATTTAGTTCAGCGTTTTGCTCATTTTGGACAATTTCAAAAAGAATCTTCTTTCGTAGGTCATGTGCTATTGTTTCATACTGAGTCATGCAGCACCCAGACTGGGTTGCTTTTGTATGCGTTTTGGCTTTTTTTCATTTGGCAAAAATTGGACAGTCACAGGTGCACAGAGAAGCTTGAAATTAGGAATTCTAACAGCTTCAAAACTCAGGGTGACTGCAAAATTCAGGTGCGTTACCTATTTTTGACCCAACTACTTTTGAAAGCCGCTTTTATCTTTCCTTTTTGAGTTCTTCAGCTGTAAGTATAAACTAATTACATTAGATGCTGCTGTAGTCTTGCTTGGGATGATTTCCAAAAGGTTATTTGTCTCAAGTGAGAAAGAAATGCTTCCATCATAAAAAGTTTAGCAGATCACTTGCCATTCATGCAGGTTGGTTTGACTACCAGCTGGGTTCAGAGTGGTAGGTTCAAGTTCTTGCCCTGCTCTGGAGTTAATCCATTACCAAAATCGGAGGTGTTCAGCAGCATAACTCTGAAGAGAGGGTAGAGATGAAAGAGTTTGATTTGGATATCAGTCTCTGAAGTCCTCACTTCTTAAAGGTGTTTAAATGCCACTTTCTAGTCTTTGGAAGCTGGAAACTTTAAAGGTTCTTTAGTAATAAAGAGCTGGGACAGAGCTCATCTACAGAATTAAACTCGGGAGATAGAGGGTGTCAGCTAATGGAGTAAATTAGCCTCCTAAACTCATATAAATCCCTTCTTTCAGAAAGAAAGTGGCTGTAAATTAGAGGAATGACTGGCAGGGCTAAAAAAACTTCTGGAGCAATGATGTTCATTCAGGAGTTTAAAGAACCTTAATTTGTCTGTGCTGCCTCCATGCCACTTGCTGATTCACCTCATCTTTTCTGAGCGCTCCCATGATGAAATGGGCCACACTTAAATCTGGTACTCCATTATCAGAGCATAATCCTAAGGCTGAGGTTTCCTTTGCAAACACTGATGGCAACAAATTCAAAACCTGTTCTCCATAACACCGTTTTCAATATTTCCCCTCTCTGGCAGCATTCTTGCCTGAAGTTTCATTCCCTCCAGCTGTGCTATTCAATGGTCTATGTCAAGAAGCATTATTTGAATCTTATCATATCCGTATGTCTCTGTCACACTGATATGTCTTGAGCCTCACGCCCAGTCTCACAGGGACATCCCAGTGGTGCTGCATAACTAGGTTGACAACTACAGCAGGAGGTTACGTAGATGTTGAACTGAAGTGCAAGGCCTATGTATTTACCTGTTCACAGGAAAAAGTAACAATGGCTTGGTCTTCATATTGCCTTTTATGTACCTGCTGAGTTTTAACCCATACATGAAAATAAAAGCTGCTTTCATACACACTCTGAACAAACTGAGGTCATCTTTTGGCTCTGAAGGCATTAATATGTAGCATTAACATTGAATTATTAGGGAAGCCTGTATCATGACATGAAGTATAAGCCTGCTTTCTGTGTGCAACAAGATAAACAGCTGTCCAGGGATCTTTAACCTCCGGAGTTGACAGTGTGAGGATGAAAACAGAAAAGCCTTCCTGTTAGAGCAGAGGGATCAGAGGAGGCCTGTATAGTTACCAGCCATTAAACAAAGTATGCTCATACGTCTTCAAATACCAAGGCACATGTATAATTAGTTGATAAGCTGCAAATGAATAATTTTCCAGCAGGAAAAGCCAGAGAGGTGGAGGGATGCTGTTACCTTCTGCCTCTTCTTGCAGAAGTGCTATGTAAATTGTCTGTTTCAGTGAAACATTGTTTATTTGGCATCAAATGGCACAATGACAATTTGAACTGAGAGACAGCTTTTCATAGCTGGCCCCAGGATTTGTTGTTTTATGAACTGCTGGTGAGATTTATGTAGCTTAGAGATGGATGGTGGTTGTAACTTGCCGTGGAATCACAGAATGGTTTGGGTTGGAAAGGGCCTTAAGATCATCATGTTCCAACCCCCCTGCCGTGGGCAGGGACACCTCACACTAAACCATGTCACTCAAGGCACTGTCCAACATGACCTTGAACATCATCAGGGATGGAGCATTTGCAGCTTCCTCGGGCAACCCATTCCAGTGCCTTACCACCCTTACGGTAAAGAACTTCTTCCTTCTATCCAATCTAAACTTCCCCTGTTTCAGTTTTAACCCATTACCCCTTGTCCTGTTGCTACAATCCCTGACGAAGAGTCCCTCCCCGGCATCCAAACTTCAGTTATTTCATGTGGGTTGTGTTTGCACACATAGTCTGAGGGATCTGAAAGAGAAGCTGCTGCTGAGCTGCCTGGAAGTTGCTCTGCCCAGGGAGGTTAGCAGTCTGGGGATGTTTGTGGGACTGAAGTATTAGGTCCAGATATGCAGGCTGGAGGTTGGATTTTCAGCTGCCTTGAGCAGGTGCAGTGCTGATGATGTGAGGTTTGTTCCAGTGTGCTGATTTACACCACCTGTGATGTGGCTGTGTGGTACAGATCCTCACTTGGGTTACTGCACTGAGCTGCAGTAACTGTCCCTGACTGCTTGGTCAAAAGAAAAGCAATGCAATTAATTTTAATCTCCTTTCATTGCAGTCTAAACTGTGCTGGATAGATTCACCCTTTCAGAGATGTAAGAGTGTTTCCATGGGTGTTTGTAGTGCTTCAGAAATGTCATCAATTGGATGCCTTTATGAGCCTCTCCTATCTTTATAATTACTGAGTCTCTAAATACAGTTTCCCTCTGGATGCATCAAGGCTTCTAGATTTGGCAAAAATGGGAATTAAACAAATAGAATTGGACACAAGGAACTGAAATCAGATTTTCTTCCTAGTAACTGCCCAATTCAGGAATTTTCAAATCAAAGAATATAGATGAAGATATTAATTGTCCTGAGTACTTCCAGTTCTCAGCAAGTTTAGTAAATGTAACTCTGTGCGTAATAATCTGAAATATACTTGGTTTGTATTCAAGGAGAGGGCTGTTGAATGGAGTTAAGTGTTTTTTCTGCTGGATGTTACTGGGCCTTTGAACATCTCCTGCTGCTGAAAACAGTTTGGAAAGAGCACTCCATGGTTACCAAGAAAAAGTCAGAGCAAAAGTTTTGCTGAAGCCTCTTTCTGTTACCTTTAATAGGTGGTTTTAAATGTTTTTTGAGAAAAATCTCTAATTCCATATACCGTGGCAGCTAACAAGGGTGGGTAGTGATGCTTATAGTTTCCAAATCAGTTCATGCATTTCTTCCTAAAGCAGCTTTTTTGAATTTTGAAGCTTACAATTAAGTCTAAATATAACCCTTCAAGTAAAGTATATATGTGTTTCTAAAGTTTTAACACATAAGTGATTCATGATCATAGACTAGCAAAGATGTTTTTTAACATTAAATTAATTTATGCTCTAGAAGAAATAACATCGACGTGCTCAAAGTGACTCTAGAATTTGCCTCTAATAAGTACATACATAAAAATGATTTCATATACATAAACTTCTTCTCTCCCGCATCATTTTGCAGATGGATATGCTAACCAGAGCCACTGAGAAATTCAACATTAAAATGCAACCTGAGAAGTGCTATGTTTCAGAAAATCTTGCGTATTTTGAAAAAAACCAAAGGATTGCTCCAGCATTTGTTTTAAAATGAAATGTTTTTTGTTTTCCTGTCTTTCTGGATTGTATAAAACTAATCTCATAAAAAATACTAGGCTTTTCTCTACAAAATTTTATGAATATTGTGTTTGATATTTTTTCTTCTTCCCTATTCCCTCCCAAAAGTATACCCAACATGAGGTAATGTAAATCTGATACTGTTGGATATGGCAGCAACTGAACAGTGACTGACTCCATCGCGCAGATTTAACTCTAGGAGTCATGGCTATGAAGTAACAAGTCAAAAGTGGAGCGAACTTAGGAGAACTGTGGTTCAGAGGGTTAAAATCTGATTGGGAGAGGAAGGCTTATGCTCTGCTTCTTTCAGTCAGTGTACTGCTGTTTTATCAGGATTAATGATCTTGACTTTTAGCTCTCAATCAAAGGGCAATGTCTCCAGTGCAATTCATTTCTCTGACCGAACAGTTGGTTTCGAAGCCATTAAATTACATTCAGAATCTCCAGTATTGCTAGAAGCACCTATGATTGAAGTTGGTGGATAGTTTCTGTTTGGAGTTGATGAGGTAGTTTCTTCATTCCACTATATTTTCAGGAGATTCAAAAGTAGAAAGCTTTTCTGCTTTGAGATATTCCTGGATAGATTGGTGATAGAATAATCAGTGTAATCTGTGGAAGAAGGTGTGTGTAATGGGCAGGCAAGAAAATTCACCCCTGCAAATCACTGCAGTGTGTGACCAGAGCCTGTGAGGCCTTAGGTCAAAGGCTTTAGCTACTGCAAGTATTGCAACTTCAGTGTCCCGTGTATATGATGTGCTTGTGAGGATATAATTTCCATATCTCATACTCTTTTCTTTGTATGAAGAATTGGGCAGCATCCAAATGCTGGTTCCACAGGCCAGTAGTTAAAGTGTTTATCTGCAACAAGGATGACAAAGGTCCAGGTCTGAAACAGGCACAGAAGAAACCTCAGCACAGATTTCCCACAAGTTCTTCCACTGATAGGTTATGCAGTGTGCTGGGTTGCATGCACATCCATGTCTAGATAGTGACAAAAAATTCCAGCCTTGCCAAGATTAGTTTCTTTTGAAAAGAAAAAAAGATTGAATTGACAATTTCTCGTGAAATACAGATTTTCACTCAAATTCCTGCCTCTCTTTAGTTTTAACCCCTCTTAGCTTGTGAGATCCAATTTGATCAAAGTATGTACCAATATGTCTGTAAGCACAATATACTCTGTGGCAAACATTAAGTGTACAAAGAAAGGGAAATTAAATTTATTTTCTTCTCGGTAGGCTTCCTGGAACACTTTAGTATGTAAAACACAGCACTCCTCACAGTCATTTCTTATCCTCAGGGTATCCTCAGCTCCTAAATTCTGGAGGCCTTTAGAAACACTGCAGTTAGTGTTTGATAAGAGACATCTCCTTAAAATTTTAGCCTGGGCATCTCCTCCTTCTCTTTTTCATTATCAAGTAAAATAAAAGGAAAGAGGAAAATCTAAGCACTGAATTCGCTAGAACCAGAGAGAAGGTAATAGGAGAAAGGTTTATTGTGAAACCTTTTGCAACTTTTTGAAATGTGCCTGTTTAAGATGGAGGGTACTTGGTCTTACTCAGAAGTAGTTAAATTAATTTTCCCTCTAAGCTAGCATTCAGTATGGAAGAATCTTTTGGCTCCCAGAGTATAGAGAATAGAAATAAGACAGTAGTACACTGAATAATTTTACAAGTTAAGAATTGCATTCTTGGATAGTGCAAAATAGCATTGTCAACTTTGCATCTGCAACACTGCAGTAAGAGTTGACTGTCTGATACTTTCCTGTCTGTTATCCTTTCTAGGCAGTTGATCAATGTTAAATGTTTCTGTTTATATGGGGAAGTTAGGGATGGTACAAGAGATGTTTCTAGCGAACCTCACTGTAAAAATAAAACCAAATCAAAATGTTTGTCATGAACAGAGGAATCATTCACTCTTACACCCTTTCATGTGAATTTTCCAGTATCAGTAAAAACTCAGTCCCTATTAAATGCTGAAACTATTCTAGAAAAGAAAAAAGGGTCAAGTATGGGACTTCTCCAAGGTGAAATGTATGAAATTCTTACTTTAAGCTGTGAAGAAACTCTTATTTCAACATGCCAGTCCTCACTGGAAGTATAAAATGTTTGAAATCTTACAGGAGGGACAGTTCCTTAAAGGGCCTTGATCTAACTTTTCACTTCCAAAAGCTTTGGAAGAAAACCTGTTTCTAAACAACTTGAATGATGTCATTTTTAACACTCTTAAAAATTAAGATCTATTGGGTATTGGTTTAGTTCAAAGTGGCAGTTCCAGAGGGTATAGAAATAGACCAGACAGAATCTTTCGTTGTCTGTATCTTCTGTCATTCTTTGATTACCTGTCATTTCGTACTGTATCCAGTGATGTGAGAATTTTGTAATATTTGCATCTTCAGTGATTGTTTTTGCTCACTCACATTATGACGAGGTTAGTACTAAGAGGCACATTGCTGGAATGTGTTACATTGAGGTGTTGATCAGCCGACCTCTACAGAAGACACAATACATGTTACTGTTGAAGTTATGCCTAACTTTTGTCTGATTTATTGAGTCTTAATTTTAGTGCAATATAAAGAGATATTAAATGATAATTGTTTTGTTACACAGGCAAAGATAAAAATGCTGCAATATTTAACGAATATTTGGGTTAACTCATATTTCTCATGGAAGTTTGATCTTGTCTGTCAGCCAGTAGTGTCTTCCTAGTAGCATTGGCTATACTGGAAAGCCGTTGTTGATTTGTTTCCTGAGTCTTGTCTTACAGATAAGAGCTTTGAACATTTATGAAACTCAGACAGAAGGAAGACTTTATGCTTAGGAAAGTTCTGTTTGATTTGCCCTGGCCTTAAGGACTTCCAAACCTGCATTCTCAGCCCTAGGCTCCCAGGATCATGGAGTGTATGAGATTATCTGATGTCATTCATAGTCACAAAAAGTTATGAGTAAAGCTAGAGCTGTATTATTCTCTGAAGTCATAAAAATGAAAAGCTTAAGGGGCCTTTTAGGATTTCAGTCTATCATGACACTAAATTACATGCATAATAAAAGTGGCAGGACAACCAGGTGCTTGATGGATACTGTGAGCTACATTATCTTAACATGGTTGTTTCTTCTTTGGTGTCATGTAGAAGTGAGAATGAATGTAAATGGTTTTGGCACAGGTTTTCTTCAAATTGTGAAGGTTGAGAGTAAGATCTTGGTCTTATCTCACTATAGCTTTATTCCATAGTGTATCTTGTTGGCAATACACCACAGGATTCAGGCCTCTTAATATCGTCTGCTGACTAGAAGAAAATCTGTCGCCATTATTCTGTTCCTCATTCCCTTGTCTGTGTAGTTGCAGGGACAGTCAGGCAAGTCTTAGCTAAGCTCAGACTATGGTTGCTATTATTTGCCTTAAAACTGTTTTCCTTTTTGATCCCAGCATAGAGGTCTCAGAGCTGAGAGTAAGCAAAAGATAACAGGTGAGGATGAAAGTCCTTGGAAGGCTAGAGTGGCTTCTTGTTGGTCCACACGAGGCTGCCTTTAAAAGCTAGGTTGTCATGAGGAAAACAGACTAAGATGTCCAAGGTATTAGATTAATCTAAGCCAGTGCCATGCTTCAGGAATATGATTTTGTAAATGGTTCTACTGGGGACTGAGAAACTAATTGCAGATCCCATAATGCATCATACATGCACTCTGCTGCTTGCTAACAGCAGTTCACAGGCATAGCGCTTTGCTGCGTGATGCCAAGAGAAGCACAAATGGAACAAAAAAGCACTGCACCAAGAACAACTCAACAGAGGCCCAAAGCTCCAGCTGCCGGAGGAGATTGCTCATCTTTGCATTGCAGCAGAGTGAGATTTACACTGCAAGAAAAGCTTTGGGAAAGAGCAAGTCTCAGTGGCTTCAAAAGCCAGGCTTCCATGGAGCTCCCTACAGTGTTTTCAAAGCAAATTGTCTTAGGCTATTTCATGGGTGCTCGTCAGCCTAGAGAAAGATTCTGGTGAAACATGTCTACCTAAAGTACTGCCTTTGTTAGTCCTTTGGCTGCAACAGCCTCGTAAGAATCTCCTTGGAAAGCTTTTCTGGAGGCTTTAAAATCTCCAAGATGATGTAGAATGTCTGTAAATGGAAAAAAATCCCAGAGAATTCAGATAACTCATGTGATTGGACCCTATAAATACACTTTATAACGAGCCCCTGTTATGGCAACAATCCATCATGTACTTCATGAATTTCTGAGGCTGCCGCTGGAGCTTGGTGGGAACCCATCTGGTGGCTGAATCTCTTCTGAGAGACTGCAGTGACTCATTTTGTGTTTACAGGCTTTTGACCACTACTAATGGTCAGACAGCAGGGAGTTAAGAGCAGAATGGCAAGGAGGGTGCAGAGGAAAAGGTCTTTTATCCTGTGTTCCTGAGGTTGTCTTAATTAAAGTATAAAGGGCAAACAGCTTTTTTTCCTCTTTTGCGCATTGACAACAACTACTTGTGTGTGTCAAAAACATTTCATTCTCTTCATGGCCTTCTCTGTGTATTGATTGACTCAATTAGTGCATGACATGTTTCTCTTTTTAACAAAACGGTGTGGGATTTTTGACACTTAAAGTGTTGGACAATGTGTGTGAAACACACATGCTGTTTAAGACAGCCTTTGATGTAGAAATTCCTTGGTCTTTTTGCACCAAATACAGCTTCTACAAAGCTCCCTGCCCTTCCTGTCTTTGCAAAGTATTTATGGCAACAGAAACATATTTTATTTCCTGCAACTGATGAGACCCATATAATGCCACTAGCTGCAAGGAAAATAATGAATTATATAGAGAAAGAAAGGACGAACTAAAGTAGGGGTGTGTTTTGCTTAATTTTGGTTTTTGGGTGTGTTTTTTGGGTGTTATTTTTTTTGTCTCTGAGATGTCGACATCAAATGCCAGACATCAGATGAAGTGAAATGAAGTCCCTGATGTCTTGGGATTTTGAAAAGATACAATGATGTCTCCCTCTCTAAAAGGCAGTTTATTTTTGGTTGCCTTCAAAGCTCTGTTTCCTTTGCTCCTGGTAGCAGGAGGCTGTACCCCTGAAATGTGTCTGTATGGAACAAGGCTGGAGTTTGACCTAAATATTTTAAGCAGGACAATCAAACATTTGTGCCATGTGCTGCTGTGCTTTTCCCACTCTGGAGACTGTGAGCCAGAGACACTGCTTGATCAAAGCACAAGGGCTGAGATCTGGCCTGGTTGCACTGCCGTATTGACTCTCCCATAGTATCACTTTGTACCTCTGTTTTCTCTCATAGTGTTGGGCTGCGACTTGCCAGTTTTTTAGCCAGATTCCTGAGAAGCTTTCCAGGCTTCTCTGTTTCATTTTCATTGCCCAGAGCTTGATGTTTTATAGGATTAATATGGTTTCATACTGGAATAAGAAAAACACTTCAAGAAGCAGTACTGAATGTTGGTCAATTCCATGTTTCCTATGTGTTCTTGCTGTATAGGTGGCTTGCTTGAAATCTCATGTTAGTGGAGGAATGAAAACTGAATGCTTCTGCTTTGAAATGGCAGGCTCTGTATAAGATTAAAGCAGAACCTAATAGAGCTCTTAGCAATACAAGGGCTGAGGTATTGCTGGCTGTAGGAAACCGTGCTGACACTTGTCACCTTGGCATAACTCAATAGGACAGGACCTGTGTCATTAAAAGTCTATGTGACTTGCTAAGCAAATTTTGCCTCAAGGTGAAAGTGCCACATTCCTGTAGAATTTAGATATCTCTTCATGAGCATTTTTGACTATCTCAGCCTCAGTAACTTGCTGGGTAGCCTCTATTTATTGCACATTGTTTTACCTGCTCTTTTACTCTAATGTTTCAAAATAAACTAGGCTGATGCTCATCAGAAATGAAATATTCAGTTTCTTGATGGAGATGTTATCATCAGTGATTTAAACGTTTCCCTTCGAAGGGGAGGGGGCGAGATTCCATTTTTAAATTTAGAAAGCCTATGTTAAACATAGCACAAAATATGGGTGTTGGGGGAATTTAGCTAATCCAATTTGAATCCTGTAGGTCTCATGAGATGGTTATTTATTTCAGATTGGTCTATACCTGGATTGGTAGTTCCAGATTTGCTCAGTGTTTAGTCACTGCTTGAGTTCTTAAAGATTGTTTAGGTTAGGTGACGAAAATGCTGGTGGGACCAGGCACTTCCTGATATAATTGCATTCCTCTCCAGTGGGTGTCTGCAAGCTTCTCCTTCAGCTATTAGTCTACCACCAAAGCTTGCTCACTGTTTTGACATCTGTACTCACCTGTAGAACCTCCCATATGAGGATATACAGCCAGTCTAGTTTTCAAGTCATGACTTGCCTTTCACTCTCACTAAATAAAAGAGAGTTTCATGGTTCCCTCATTCCACCTAAGTGGGAGAAAGCTAAGAAGCCAGTCTCCTGGAAAGTGAAGTGGGTACCTATAGATAAAAACAGCATAGCAGTAGGACTGAGGATCTTGAATATAACCATATTTGGATGTTGGCATGTAGAAAATGAATTTATTTGTAAGGCTTTCTTTAGGCAGCATACAAAAAATATTCTTTTCTTCCCACTCTGAATACACTTCTCCTCATCCATTTTTTCCTGTATCTCTGCCTTTAATCGCAATGTGCTGAATTATACGTGGTCCCCAGCAGAACAGAGGGCAGTTCTATTGTCGTATGAGCTGCGAAGGAGCTCTAAGACTAAATTATGCAGTTAGAGCTGTTGCTGACTGCTGACTGATTTCTGATAGCTTGCTTAGAAAAGGAATAAATTTATTGAGATGTATTAAACTCTTCACCCCTACTTTCCCCATCTGTTCTTTGAAAAGGTGGTTGTTTTATGACTATTGAAAGACAGCACTGTGGAAACAAAGATGTTCAGGGTCTGAGGCAGATACTTGTCCAAGCTGTCCACCTGATAGTAGCAAAGCTATTCGGTTGGATATCCCTTGTTCTGCACATCCCACTGCTCAGGTGGGGTCTCTTATGAATTTGAATGCCAGCAGCTACCATTTTAAAGTAGAAGGGTTGAAATCCTGTACCTGCCACTGCTGAGGTGCTTATAGCAGGACTCTGGTCTGTGTGCAGGGTTTAAGTGGCCTTGGACATCTTACAGGGCCGTATCATAAGCTGCTGTAACTTTTTGAGAGTCACTGGGTCTATCTGATTTGACATGAGGATCCAGCCTCTTCTGTCAGCTGAGGACATTTCTAGCCTGGTGAATGTTCTGAACATGGAAATTAATACAAAAGCTTATAAACTGCTTTACCAGAATAAGCCATGCTCTAAAACCGAAACTGTCCCCTTCAACTGGCAGACTTGACATAACACGGTGACCCTGGAGTTCTTAGGAAGCTTCACTCAATCTTCTGCTACAGGCAACTATTCATTCACTCTGCAACATAATTGACCTATTTCAAGGCTAGAGCTACCTTCCCTTGGGACAGGTTTCACCTTTACTCAGCTGAGCATGTGTAGGAGTGATCCACAGGAGCACATGGAAAGCAATTTAAAGCAGCAAATTCCCTGCTGTTTTCGGAAGCTGTTAAATCAGGTAGTTCTGGAGTGAGGAGAGGCTACAATGCAGGAAATTCTCCCATTCTGAATAACCTTTCTGTTGTTGTGAGCTGACATAGCTCTTTTCCTCATATGCTAAATTCTTCCAGTACAAATTTTTCCACAAGGATTTTCTTGTGATTGAAAAAGAAAAAAAAACCCAAAAACCAAACCAACATGATAAAGTTGGGAATTTTGAGGAATATGCTCTTTATTTGTAGCGCTGTATTTCCTCTAGCTCCACAGATCTATGACAAATAGGTGTGGATTAAGAGGACTAATATTTTTCCCACTTATTTGGCATTGATGGATGGGAAGGCTACATCTGGCTATATGTTCAGTCTGGAATGATACAAGTAGGTCATGAGACTGAGTAAAGTTAAATGATAAAGGATACTGGTTAATACCTGCATGCCTCTTCCCCAGCAAGAGTTTAAATTCAGGCAATAAACAGCCCTCTCTGATTTCCATTTGACAGCAGTGGGCTGTGCTGATGCTTAATGTATAGAATCTGGCAGCTATTCTACAGAAATGAAGGTTTTTGTTCTGGAGCATGCTGCAAGGTCCAGTGGAAGTAGTCCTCAGACCCTGCTGTAGTGAAGTCTTTCCACCCCTTCAAAGTGGT
>JANHGB010019615.1:15835-32180 GCA_026283785.1 Coracopsis vasa
AGATAAATAAAATGAACGAAACAGATCACAAGTCCACGGAACGTTCAATCAGAAGAGAAATGTCAACATGATAGGAGATCATTTGTTGGTTGCTTTCAAGGAACGCCATAGGGAAATAATGAACACTGCACCAACATGTTTGTGCATGAGAAAGGGAGAGCGCAAACAAAACAAAAACCAGCGCAGGGGAAGGCAGGCACTGGGGAGAGGCTTGGCCTCCAACAGTGTGCTGGTGCAATTTTGGAATGCCTCAGTACTGTTAATGGAAGCTGCTCATCTTAATAGCCTTGGAATTAAGACATTTTATAAACACCTGAAAGAAGACTTGGGAAAATGCTGATGGGGAGGGGGCCAGGGGCAGAAAATCCTGGAAACCTCCTTTGTTATTCTGCCACCTACTTATTGTGATGATCGGACATAATGTTTTATTACTGTGATGGCAAATTCCAATTTATCGTGAAGGCTAAATCACGTTTTCCCTCTGAGGCTCCGTTTAGGTTGAGTAGGCAGATTCCTTTAAAGGACAAAAAGAGGGAGAGGGAGAAAGTGAAGGTATTTATTCTGCATTACTGAAAATGCTTCCAGCCCTGTGCCCTGTGCCCCCCTCCCCATTTCTGCTGCAGAGGTTGAGCCAAAGATTGTGGTCGTCAGTTATATGCTCACTTTCCTATCTCTGGCCTGAATAAACGTATCTGCTTAGCCAGGATTGGTTTCTCATGTTTTAAAAATGTCTCGTGACTGTTCTTTCTTTAAAGCCCGAGCACAAGGGAAATAATACGCATTTTATTGAAAGATCGGCCCGTATAAGAGTATTGTGCTGTTTTGGCAATAGCCGCTCTGATTTTTCTCTTTCCTGGGAAGCCACATATTGAGAGGAAATGACAAGGATAATTTATGCTTTAACAGCTGAAGAAGAGGAGAATGGTGGTGCTGGAGGGGTGGTTTTGTTTCCTTGGTGCTGCAGGACCTGAAAGCAGCTGGAAAGGCAAATCTGCCCATACTGCAAAGATTTCTGTTGTTCTGCCTGAACGTCCTGATATTCCCACTGTAAGATAATGCTGTGTCAGGTCTGTTGAAGTTGGTGCTCTAAGGCCTCTCTCAGTGTGGAAGCCCATATTGAAAAGAGGAGGAGCTCACGTGAGCATTCTGTGCCAAGCAGTGTGGGCTTTTTTGCTTGTTTTTAATTCTTCAGGGAAGCAGTCTGGCTCTGAGAAAGCTTTATCTTGGCAACATTGGTACAATCCAACTAGACAGCCAAACACCAGTGATCTGCAGAATCAGATGTGTCACCCTCCATTTGTTTGCAGATACCTGTGTCCTGGGGAAGGGAGTGTGGGGGAGGCGTGTGTAGGGGGGGGAACATAGGTTTGTAATTTGCTATTAATGATTTAAAGTACTCTCCAGACCCCTGGAATATCATGTTTGTGAATATACAGCACGTTTGTTTCAATTGCAGTAACTGAAGAAGAACAAATGTCATGTTCAGTTGGAGTAATTTGTTGGAGTTGTTGGAGGGAGAATACATTGAAAATTAATACTAGCAAATGTTTGTTTGGGTTTTTTTGTCTTGTTTTTAAATAAACCTAACAGCAACTTCGTAGGCTTTTAGCTGGAAGTGCAATTGTTCTCCCTTGATGGATAGTTTCCACATTCATTTATTTTTAAAGGATCCTTATCCACTGCCTTTACAAATATTAGTTTTGGGAGGAATGGCTGCCGTACCTAAAAACTTCTCGCTATTTGAAGGAAACTCTCTTCCTTGCAGGAAATCTATAGGAAGTCCTCTGGCCTAAAATTTGTGGGGATCAGGAATACAAATATGTTCTTTGTCACCCAGAATGTTGCAGGGGAGAAAGCATCCCGAAACACATGGGCTTTTCAGAGAGCTGCATTCTGTTTATCCATCCATTTAACCTCATCACCATTAGCATTGTTGTGGTTCTCTTTTAATTAAATGCTTCATTGTTTGGGAAGGGGATGGGGGTGGGAAAGAAACCTTGGGATTTTGCCTCAATTACTCTGCTTAGGGAAACATGGAAAAGCAGAGAGTCAAATGGCCTTCAGTAAGATGCTAAAAAGCTTGAAATGTTAATATTTGAGCATGCCTGAATGGGGCATGGAGAATCATATGTGTATTTCTTTCAGTACAGAGAAATACTGAGTAACGGTGTTGTAGTCAATGCCATGGTGCTTTATTTGGGGAAAAATACAGTCTCTATGCAGAACTGTCTTTATAATGGAAGTGCAAACCTCATGCTAGAGTGGTGAAGCACAACTGATTTTAAGCAACCCTTTCAGTAAAACTGAGTGAGGACCAGTTTGATACTAGCTTGATTAAGAGCAGCATTGGTGCCTGGCAGTCACATTTTCAATACTTGGGGAGCAGACTACCCATAATTGTAGAAAATGGATGCAGATGCAATTGATCTGAAATTTTAAGATTGTTTCACAGATGAAGGGAGATGGAAAAAGCAGGGAATTTAGAAAATCACACAATTTTACTGCTGTGTAATCTCTCGATGCGTGCTATTGAATCAGCTGTACTCCAGGGTTTCTTCAGGCCTCCTAGCAACCACTAGGTTCAAAGGCCATGCAAGGAGTTCATTGTTCATGCGGAATATTAATTTCCCACTGGAGGACTGACTTGGAGAAAAAACACTGAAAAAGAAAACTACAACAATGTAGAGCTTTGACCTTGAGTGAAAAGAGATGTTGAAAAGTTTGAATCCAATAAAATGCATGCACGATGCTGAAAAGGGGGAAATAGACTTGCAGGTTTTGATAGATTGCTGCTTAATTCAAGGGAAAATAAAGAAATCTTATGGAACTGCCAAGCGGGATAAAACTCACTGAAACTTAGGAGGGCTTCAGTCAGTCACATGAAATAACGCGTACAGCTTGCTGAAATGTTGGAAGCTGCTTGCTTTCACTCTTTTTTCCCCTCTGAAATAACAAAGGCAAATCCTGGATTTTGTGTTAGCGGGAGAGGAGCTGCACCCTGCGATCGACCCAGCCATTAAACTTCGCCAGAACTGAGTAGCTTCCTGGAAAGAAATATTTCTTCCTGCAGCCTTCCTTGAGCTCCTTTAGTTAAAGATCTTGGTGTTGGAGGTAGTGTGTCAGTTTGAGGTGGGCTGATGTAGGGTAGCAGGCTAGCACACACAACTCGAAGGATGTTTGAAGAGCTTTCTACAATGGTAAAAACTAAATCCAGAGTGTACGCATTGGAAAGTTACCCTCTGAAAAGTTTGTGATTACTTCGCTGCTCTTTGCTATGAAATCGCCTTGCAGAGGTTTCAGTGCGCCGAAGTTGAAGGGTAAAATTCAGTGTCAGTGTTGCCCTACTGCAACTGGAGTTTGGTTACCAAGTTGAAGCAGAAAGGAAAGGGGAGAAGTATGCAACACTGCTATCCAACTGATGGTATCTGTGTGCAAAAAAGGTACTCTTGTTCTCTATTTCAGGGATGTTTGTGAAAGGTCTAGGCTTGCCTCTTCAGCCTTCTTGAACAGTAAGAAGAATCTTGAGAGCCATTGGGGCAAGTCTGAGAATTTGAGAGTCCTAAGTATTTTTTTCATTTATTTTTTTAAGCTTGAACCTCTAACTAACGAAAAATAATACTTTGAGATAACCATGCATGTTCTGAAGAACTCGGTTCAGTGTAATTGGGAAAGGACAGATACACGCAAAGCTTTGAAGGTTGTTCAGTTCTCCTGTCCCTTAATTCAGTTATCTAAAGGAATATGTTCTAGCTTGAAAGTAGCCGTATTGTAATTAATATTTAATGGAATAATCAGTATTGCATCACCTTCTTTTTCTCTCAGTGTGGTATTGAGAAACACCTTCCAATTCATCTGCTTAGCAGTAACATGATCTCTTTGCCTCCCTGAATCCTGTGTGATTTTAGGCTGTCTTAGACAAGACCCATTAACAGGACAGTGGAAAAAGGTGTCAGTGGCTAGCAGTGGCTCTGTCTCTGGGCCCCTGCTCCATATCCTTTGAATCAGCCTGTGCTGACCTGGTGAACTGCAAGTGGGTCACTCTGCTGTGCTACTTCAGGGGATATACTTGCTCTGTTGCTTGGAAAGTTGCTTCTGGACTTACTGTGCTTTCCAGTCTCTTTTGGGATTGGTCCCTTTTGTCTTCTGCACTATCCTCTTGCCTTGACAGAGCAATAGGAACTTCCACTGCATCCTCATCTGGGGAGAAGGTGTAAGTGTGCTCATGGACCAGTCATTTTTGAACAGTTCCCACCTCATTTCAGTCCCCCCTCTGGTTTCTTGCCTAAAAAATGAAAAAGACAATCTTCTCTCTTCTCCTGCTGTAGAGCCCTGGTTTTTACTCCTGTGGATGACTGCCCAGTGTTAACTCATGCAGTGCTGTGCCCATGCCTGTGTATAACACCACTGTTTCTGTGCCTGGTCTTTTCCCACCAGATACCAAGATATTTTCTGCATATCCATGACTTCACTTTTAGACCAAGCTGTGGACTCTGTCCTGTGTACTGCTTGTGCACTGTGCTGACCAGACTGCATTTGAGTATCTGCTTTCTTCCTGGCTGCTGTGACCTATGAGCAAGGGGATCCAGAGTGGATTTTTTGTCCATGGCATTAAAAGTAAAAACAAAGAGGAATTAATACAAGAAAGAAGGAGAAGTCTGTCTGTGTGCCTATCTTACATAGGCCTGTTCATGTTTCTATCTCAGTTCAAAGCACTCATCCCTGCAGGGCTAAGTTTCAGCCTCTGTCGCCGCTTGCGTTCAGAGTCCCAGTGTTCTCTCTGCTGGTTTGCTTGGACCTTTGGCCAGGTTGGGGTGCACAGAGATGCTCCAGGATCAGGTCACCAAAGGGTATGATCCCATTGGTGTTTGTGCAGAGGTGTCAGTCTGAATCTGAATGCATTTCTGGGTGTTTTTACCCATAGTCCTGTGATTGCAGTCATTTCTTATATGCACACTAGGCACCATGATAGCCTACTGAAGATACAGGAAGCTCCTTTTTCAAGAACAGACAAGGATTCAAAGCAAGCACTACTGATTCCTCCCAGATAGCTCCCAGTCTTTCACAGGTGTAGAAGTTACACTCTCTCTTTGTTGGCAACATTTGATAAACCTGGAGGGTGTTGAGTATCGTGCTATTTTGGAATTGAATAGCAGCCACATCTTTGCAAAATGCATTACTTGTTGGAGGAGGCTGAAATGTGAGGATTTTGCAGATCACCTTGGTTTAGCCCAGTGACCTGCTCTGTTGTGAATGACAATAGGCCTTCATTTATATGCAGGTGAGTTCATCTCAGAATGAACTACCATCTTTGCAACATTTGTTGCACAGTTTAAAGGGGTAGAAGAACAATCAGGTATGAAGACTAAAAAGATGGTATTTTGCTAAGCATATCGTAGAAGTCCTCCAAAAATTGGGGGATTCTTTTGAATGTTTTGGGAGCTTCTTGAGCATGACTCTGCTTCATAACCCATAGCATGTTGTAGAATATCTCTGAGAACAACGTTAAAACTGAATCAGCATTCTGTCACCTAAACTCTGGGCCATGGTTCAAGTAAAGCAGTGCTGAAAAAATATTTCAGATACGATTACTCTTGGCTCCTCCCGAGCGTGCTTTTACCTGCTTGGAAGAGGCCAGACAGCATCAAAGCCGTGATCAAAATTGTCAGCTAATTTAGGACTTCTACAAGAATTGCTGAATAATAAAATACTGATTATGTTTGGGTGTTGGGTTTTTTGGCTGGTTTTGTTTGGTTTTTGCTTGAAAATCATAATACGTTACATTCTTTTAAATGGTAAAGCTACCATTAAATTATCAAAACTGGATATTTGATGTTTTTGATGGAGTAGATGTAAACCTGAGTCTAGAAATACTTGTTGCCCTTTGTAAGAAGTATCCAGTGAATGCCTCATGCAATTCTGCCTAGCCATTTGGTTTCATTTTCCCTAGAAAGAGGAAAAGGAGTAGTAACCATTGAACCATTGACCTGAATGCCTGAACTTAACCAGAACACCACCAGTTACAGGTCCTCTTTTCTAGGTAGATTAAATATGAGGGTGGACAGCAGAAATGGGGATTAAAACCTTCTCTAAAAGTTTCAGGAAGCTGTGTGCTTCTGTACCTGTCCTTGCAGTAATTTTTGCTATCGAGGCCAGTGGGAACCTGAGCAGTCCTAGGGAAAAAGCTTGACTATTGAAGCCACAAAACTCTTCCAGTCCAGCATTTGTTGCTCCCAAGTGACTGCCTCTAGCTATGAGGGGGGTATGAAAGTTGTTTATAGCTACTGGCTTGCTTTTTTCAGCACGTTTATTGAGTTGGCTGCTCTGCTGATGCTGTTGTGTATCTCACTCTTGGATGACATACAGGTGCTGGAATTATCTTGCTCAAATAGGCTGTGGAGAAGAGGGGTAAAAAGAAAAAAGGAAGCGTATTTTGGGTGTGCAGCATGGTGGAGTGGGTAGAACAGTCTAGTTTAGACAGATCCCTGGGCTTTATCGGCCCTTTCTAAGCAGTTTGCAAAAGGTAACCGAAACAAGAAAACTTGATTTTCAACAGGCTTGAATTCACTACAAAAAGGATAGCAAGTTTCCCTTTTCCTTCCTCCAAAGAGAGATTAAAGTAATTGGGTTTGGAATTCAGGAGGTAAGAGAGGTGTTCCCAGTAGTGTCAATGGTCATCATTGTTTTCCTGGGCACTTTAATTGTTTCTGCAGTTTTCTACACTTAGGTTGTTACCTGTTCAGTAGAACTGTCTCCTTTATTTTGTACTGTAATATTCCTAATCACAAAAAAAGGTCCTACCTCAACCAAGGCCTTGAATTGGTAACAGTGGGTAAGAATGAGCATCCAAAATTAGGTGTAGTCAGTGTGAACAGAGCAGTCTGTGAGTGAAGTCCTGCGATCAAATTAACCTTTGGATGCCATGGTGTTCATAGGAATTTTCCATCTCTCCTTCCTGCAAGAAGCTGGAAAATAAGGCCTGTTTATAATACCAGCAGTAAATGGCGTGGAATGATGGTTATTCAGTAGTGTTATCACTTCATCCTTATCAGCTAGCTTCCTCACAACCCAACTCTTTTTCATCCAATTGTTGATGATGTGATTCATTTAATTCTCACATAATTTTATAGGAGTGGATGCTGTTACTTCAGTGGGAAATACTAACTTCAGGAGATAGCCACAAATGCACAGTTTATTAGAAATTTCGAGGTGTGGTGTTGAAAAAACAGCTCTCGGTTGTTTTATTGGATCTGACAGGGTGTGAGACAGAAGACAAAACAGGAAGAACAAACAATTTATTTGGGGAACTACTTTTAATTTGTGGACTTTTATGTGGACCTGATTATTGAACCTAGGGATGGCCTGTGTATTGCAGATGGATTTCGGGTATTGTGAAAAAGAATGAATGAGAAGTTGGTTGTATATACTAAGTTTTTCATTTAATGAAAGTAGTGGGAAGAGGCATCTTGCAAGTCTTCGATTTTGTTTGTGTCTTGTAAAGTTATTCCTAACTTTTGTTTCTCTGTGATCCATCAGAGGTGTTGGTGGCTAGGCAGTACATTGCATCCTTTTGCTTTCAGCTGAAATGATTAAGCAGTAACCGCTTCTGTTTAGCAGTTTTACTTTACAAAACTTGTCCAGATAGCCCAGATGAACTGGAGCCTGCTCTCCTCCTTATGCCTTATTGACCACGGGGGTATTTTGAAAAGTATGTCTTAGAATAGAACAGACTCCTGGACACTGATTGTCGTCTTCTCAGACATGGTGGAGAATACAGGATGCTGGAACTTGAAGCAATAGGAGAATCTCCTCTGGATTTTGGGTCCTGTCCTCAGTGTGGTATGCATGTCCATCTTGCACAGTTGTTCTTGAAGTGCCGATAGCAAGTAGAAGTCTGCATTTAGTTATCTCAAAACACTTTTTACAGCTACAATCTTGTTTCCCAAATGTATTGTTTAAGGGGAAAAAAAAATGAATGGCCCTTTATAGTGAATTTGACTGTAGGATTTTGAGGCCTGAAGAGTATAATAGACAATTTAGAAACACTTGCTTAGTGTGGCCTGGAAAAGGCAAAGTTCCCTATGAAAGCTGAGTTCATCATAACACAGGAAGCTGTGCTGGGAGAGCCTAGATTATATAAACTGGTTTTCTTGCCCATTTGTGTTCTTTTAATTTCCTCCATAATTTCCTATGAATTTCCTGTTGGTGACCGGTGACCTGCGACCTAGGTTCAGCAGATGAACTTCTGACTGTATGTGATAACGTTTTAAATGTCATGAATTGGACCGTTTATCTTATAAGCCAGTAAAGATGACGTACTCAGTTTCATTGTGGTACTTAACTTGGCGTCCTAAATTTTCGCTGCATTTTAGAGCACAGTACCATTCTTCATAGGATGCTCTAAATTCTGCTCTCCTGAGGATTTACATTCCTGGATCATACAGTGACCTTGTTTTACTACGCTTAAGCCTTAAACTAAATATTTTTCTAAACAGGGTGAAATGGAAGTATTTTTTTACAAGGTTTTCTTAAGATTTGTGTGCTTTTAGGTGTAAATGCTGCATGGCTGGGTGAGTGGAGGGAACAGAAGCCTCAGAGGAAAACATTTGTTGGTGTTAAGTTTGAAGTGGTTGCAGCCCCCACGTATAACTTGGGCATGTCTGCAGCACATCTCTTTTGGGAGATGCAGGGCAGATACCACTGTCCATGGGAAGTTTACCCAAGACACAAGTGGTCCCTCAGCCTCTGGTGGTTAACTGAAGAGCAGGTTTACTGACAGAGAGATGAGATCACAGTGGAAACAGCATGGCTTGCTGCTGTCTGTCCACACATGAAGTCCCTCCCTTTTTGCTAGTCCAGTCCAAAATTAGCAACAAAGGAAATCCATCTTTGGGAAGTATTCAGGAGCTTATTATATATTGCAGGTCTTTAGTCTCTGCTTTCATTGTGGATGGATGTAGTTACTTTCTTGCTCCTTAGATACAAATATTTTACTGTATTACATGCTATATTGGTTTCTGATGGAAATAATGAAGAATCTTAGGGAAATTATGGGGATTGCATATATGTATACATTTAGTCAGTAGGATCATTGTGCGGAAGTACTGTGAGACCAGATCTCAGTGAACATCATTTGGGCTTCTGTGTGGGACAAGTGACCTTCCATGAGCATTGAATTTCAGGAGTGAAATCTTGAAATTGTATTTGCATGGAATGTCTGCATGCGAGTGGATCTGCTTGGAGTATTTTCACAGAACACAGAAGCAAAAACTGTTTTTCTGAGGTTTTGGGGGTTTTTTTGTGATTGTTTGTTGGGTTTTTTTCCAGTCAGCTCTAATGAAGTCTCAGTTTCTCAATCAGTCTTTAGAGTTTCTCTGGAGATGTGGCCATCTCTAAGTGAAACAGTTTGCAGATGTTATTTTTTTTCCTCTCTAAAATCACAAGACATTTTCCTTTCAGTCAGTCTTGGGTTCAGTCTGTATAATTACTTTAATTGCAGAGATAGCCTTCAGTAACCATGAGTGTAAAATTAAGGCGTCTTTTGGAAACTTTATTTTAAACCCCGCATTCTTAACTATCTCTTTTCACGAGAGTAGCTATGTAAGGTATTGTTTGTTGTACAGCCATGTGCCGTTAACTTTTCATCAGATACATGGCCTGCCATATTGCGCTGTGCAGCACAATAAAGCATAGTTCATGTCAGTTTATTAAACTTTATATGTTGCAAACCTGTGCTCTGTGTGCGTGCTAGTGGTTATATATGGAAACGCACGCTAAGTCCATGACGACCTGGTTCTGTCCTTTGGTGGGAACAGTGCACAAATCTTTGGTTGACTGTTCAGGGTGGAAACCTTAAATCCCGGCAGTGCTGCATCCTCTGAGCGATGCACGTACCTGTCTCTCTTGCACGTATTCTTGGCCTACATCAGGGAATTGGAAAGGCTGAGGAGGGCATAGCTGTAACTGCTGAGTAATCCTCCCTTTTAGTTGAAGTCTGCCTTTGAATAAGGGCCATAGATTGGACTGCTAGAGAAACTGGGGCAGGCTTACCAGAAACAAGGGTGGGTGTGATGGCAGTGAACAAGAAGAGGAGTTGTGGGCAGAGTTGCTGTTCTGCCAGAGCAGGCTTGTGTTCCTATGTCCTGGCCACAAGAAATACGCTTCCCCAGCTCACCCTTAGCTTTCAATTTAAGTCATTTAACTCACTGGGTTTAAATCAGGACCATTGCTCCTTCACTTGCGTGTCTCTGAGCTCATTTCAAAGGCAAGTAATTGATAGAACACTTTTGTGCCTACCAGATGATAAAGTCATTCAGTTTTCATCCCAATGCTGATTGTTCCAACAGTGCACTCAGCTTTTCATCATTACCTCTTTTATCCTAACAGATATCCTATCCTTTTTCTTATAGAAAAAGGTAATCTACATCTACAGGAAATGTACAAAAGGAAAATGAAGTGTTTCACTGTAGCTTGCGTTTAGAGTTAAATCATGAAAAGGTAAGTTAAAAAAGTTAAGGATGCCTGTGTCATTGTAATTCATTCGCTAGTTAATGGGGCAGGTGAATAGAATGGTGTATTTCAAGCAACGAGAAAGCGCACAAAATGATGTTGGTGTTGGATTTTACTTGTGGCTTGGTGTCAAACCAAGCTCTGTCAACATTAGGTGTGGCAAAACAGCTGCCCTCGGGAAGTGTCGTGTTATCTCTGGTAACAAATTAGCTTCAAACCCAACTTTTCAGGTCAGAGCATTTGACCTGTGTTTTGTGCTCCTAAATGGATGTGTGTATGTGGTTGCTGTGCATAATGCTGCAAGGGTATTTTGTTAAGGGGGGCCTTCTCAGCTATACACTGCCATGCAATGACAGTTTTGGTTGATGGTCTTCCAGCAACAGATGGGAAGAGTGTGGAAAATTTTCCTTTTTTTACCACAAGTGAGCACCTAAGAGTGGCCAGGTCAGTTAAGACCCACGTGCGTCTTGCCCACTCTGCTGTGTCCATCTATGACCAAAACCAGGTGCCCAGGGAAGTGGGAAAAGAGAGCAAATGCATGTAGTGCTTCCCCTGATATGCTTCCCCACAGACAACACAGTTTGTTTAGCAGTCCTCAACAGGTTTCCCTTGCAGGTGCATTGTGGTACCCAGGAATATTAGGGGAGTGACAACTGCTCACCTGGTGTACAAGGAGCTGCCCTATGGCAGCCCCGAGTTATGTGCATTGTCACTACAAACTTGCATTAGGTCTCAGTCCTTTCCTGTCTTGCGGCATTTCTCACTAATGATGAATATACGCACATGTGAAGAAGGTTTTTGAGGCTCTTGGTATTTTTGGTGGTGGAAGAGCAGCAGATCAGCTGTTAGGTCAAGAGGCAACATCAGTTCCCTCTCTCCAAATACAACACACACAAATTCCAGTTTCCTGTAACTGGGATATTAATAGTATTCACATCATCACGTTCTTTTCTGAAGTCATGAAAGAAGCATTTCTTAGTTATTTGTGTAATTCCACTTATTCCTTCTTTCACTTAGTTTTATTCCCTTAGTTCCTCCCTTTCCTTCCCCTCTGAATTCTGGGCATCATAAGTCGTCTCATCTTGAAGGTGACACATGCCTAGATTAAAGGCTTGCATTAAGCAGGAGTTTCTTGCTACATCAACTCTTGACATTCCAAAAATGTCAACTCCTAATTCACATTGCAAGCAGGATCTGGTGCCAAGATGTTAGCTGTTTCCAAGTCTTCTGCTTATTAATAAGTCAGAACTACTTTTTCAAGACACAGTTGACCTGAGAAAATACTGCAGAAGTGGATCCTAACTTTTCATGTCTCCAAGGTATCCCCTTTCCTTATACTGGAGGCATTGGCTAGCTCACAAAATTAATCTTGGTTGAGAGGTAATTGTTCAGCTAATAGCTGAAGGCCATAACTTTCCAGCATGGCTTCCTGAGCTTGTCACACGTTGGGTGTCTCAGAGAAAGTGCTGTTTTTTGCAGGAGCAACGCATTCAGCGTCTCTGAAGGCTGGTAAATTGGGCTGTGCAGGTTTCAAAAGCCACGTATCTTGATTTGCATCTGTGCTTGAACTGACTCTATCCATGTGCTCAGCGAATAGGCTGCCTTTGAAAATGGTAGTGGAGTGTAGAGCTGAATAGCTGCTGGTTGCCATCATCTCTGCAGAGCTGCCAAAGCATCCAGCAAACTTACGTCCCTAAGCCCCTTTAATTCATAGATCAGCATCATACAAATACATTTTCTGAAGCAGATTTCAGGTGTGTTGTGTAAATGTGGGTGGAGATGACTGCATGTGGTGTTTTTTCCAGTGATGCTCTGAGCGTGTGCCTCACATTGTCCAACCCTCCCAAGGAACGCTGTATGCACGATCAGTGACGCTCATGAAAATTGTCTTTCCTCTGTTTATGTGCAAAATGACTTTATGCATGTGCTCAGTGGTATATAGGTTATATATAATTTTACCTTACACTTATGTTCTTTTTTAGATGTCTTTTTAATCTCTACCCTTCTGCTGAGGTTTTTATTCTACGTGGTCATACAGCGTCAGCGCACATCCATTTCATATATTCCATTTGAGGAGACAATATTGGCTTTGAACAGCCTGGTCTAGTGTAAGGCCTCCCTGCCCATGGCAGCGGCATTGGAACTAGATGATCTTTAACTTCCCTTCAATCCAAACCATTCTATGATTCAACGATATTGTGTAGCAGCATGAGTGTATTTTGTTTATGCTTTGTGTACATCCGCAGGTGTTCAATTTAGATGTGCATGCTGTTAGTAATTGTAATTGATGTTGCAGATGTGTTTCCTAGCAAGACTAAAATATAAACATTGGAAAAATAATGCAAATAGTAGAAAACATGGGACGCAACTCGATAAAAATTACAGAAAAGTGATGAAATTTAGTTATAAGTTCAATTAAAAAAAAAAGAATTCATTCTTAGTGATCTTTGAATTTGTCACTTCTTGTTTCATCTGCAGAAGTGTTGTTAACCACTGCTGCAGCACTGAGATTGACACAGGAGATTGATTTTTGTTCACTGCAGTCCGTGTTCTAATCTATGTAATGGGTGCTTAATCAGAGTAACTCCAAAGTAGATGATTTTAGAGTCTGAAGTTACTATTACATATTAAAAAATTAGCATTTTAAATTATAATGTGCAGTAAGAACGTATCAAATGTCCCTTTCAGAATCTAAAACCTTTATTTTGTGAATTCTTGAAAAAAGTATGTGCTTTTAATCTGTATTATCTAATCTAGAAGAAACACCAAAGGTCAAATGTTAAGTGTTTAATTTGGCTTCTCTAATTGTAGGATCATTGAAAATGACCTGATAGACCATGGTGTCAAATTCTTCTCTGTATAGCAGTGCAGTTCTATTGATTTTTGTAAATGCTTTGTAGCTAGTTTACTGTAGCATGAGAGTAAAAGCAAGGCCTTTGAGTCCATTGCTGGCAACAGCAGAAACAATAGTTTCTCTAACCAGGCAGTCAAATTTGGATTTCACTTGATGATGGTCAGGGAAGACCAAGGATCATTTGCAGCATGAAAATCAGTACACTTTAGCCCTCTGTTTGTTAGTGGTGTTGGTTTATTCCTAATTGTCTTATTTAAAGGGAGATATACATGCTCACATTGACTAACAGTGTCTTTGCGTCAGCGTCATTGAAATTAATGGTGTTGCTGCTGTGACAGTGGTGGTCACAGTGTGTTTTCGCATATGCACGTAAGCTAGTGGTCCCTTGCATGCACAAGGGTCGAAAGGGGACTTAGAGCTCTTGATGCTCAGGTGGAAGTAAAGGAGAAGACCCTGGGGCACTTACGTCAGAAGCATGTAAGTGAAGGAAGGGAAAGAACTGGAGCCTAAAGCAGTTACTGCTGAGTATTACTTGCAGACAATCCTAAAACCAGGGCGAGGTGCCAGATTTCATGTTAAGATGTCATGCCTGCTGAAACATGCTGTGATGTGACATCATAGAGTTTACCTTTCCCTCCTGTGATCCTGAGCTGCACCTAGTGTCACTGCAACCTGGCGCTCCCTCCCCTTGATTTTACCAGTAGTTTGGAAAAGCAGGTGGAAAACTCAAATGTTCAAAGGGAGATGTCTCAGAGTAGAGGCTGCGGGGCTTTCCCCGGTAGTTATTCACAACTAGCTATTAAAGTGAAGCGCCAGGAAGTTTGTGTGAGCTGTGTTTTCCCACTGGTTTCTTTCATGGAGCTTCTCTCTCTTGTGGATGCTCTGATGTCTCTTTGTATGGCTGAGCTTTGGCTTCTGTCTTTCCTCAGTACACCTTGGGATGGGTTACCAAAACTTGTGGGGACATATGAGCTTTGAGAGTGTTCCCCCTCTGCCAGATTTGCTTGATGCTGTCCAAGAGTTACACCGTGGAAGAACTGGCAGTGCAGGGCTAAGAGAGACAGCTGTGTCACACCATACGTTCCATTCCAGACCCCCCAAAAGGTCTATGGACATGGCTCCTAGCAGTATATGGGGGCCCCAAATTCAGAGTATTTAATGTACTTAATAGTTAGATTATAGAAAAATACAGTTAAACCCAAGCCATTTTACTAAGAGCAGAAAGTGTGTTTTGATAATCCTAATTTCAGAGCTTGTCACTATCAAGTCCTTTAAGATATTCCTCCCTGCCTCTTCAGCAGTGGAGAGGAGTAAGCTGTGTAACTTCTAGAAACCTGCGGGCTATGCTCTCTGTTGCAAAGCGTAAGTGCCCCTTTCTACTTTGGGAGTAGGATAATTTGTTTAATTCAGCATCAAGGGGAACATTGGATGCATACATATTAAAGGAACGGGCCAACAAATAAGGTTGGAACATTCAGCAGCATTTCACAACTCTGAAATGAAATATATGAAGTGCAGTGTTAGCAAATGTTTATATAAAACATGCTATGGTATTACACTGAACAATTATACCTCTCTTATCTCAGGAACTTATCTCTAGCTAAAGCCAAGTGGCTTGCAGGTTTAAATTGCTCAGTATTTTTGAAGTCAGTGTGGTAATGAAGTATGCTAAGCAGCTGGGTTTTGTGTGTGAGCATTTTGGGTATTTTTTTTGGCCTGACTGCTTTTATCTGTGAAGACACAATAATCATGCAGTCAGAAGGAACAGGCCAAAGTCTAATGAGTTTAATTGCAAAGAGCTGATGTTCATAGTTGCATTTAAATGTACTCTTCAGCACTTGCATCTCGACTTTGCCACTTGGGAAGTCTGTTGTATAGAAATATTTATAGAATCATGGAATCATAGAATAGTTAGGGTTGGAAAGGACTCATGTTATTATATGAGTGTAAACCCTATGTTCCCCCTTGTCACTTCTTTCACAGCCATGGCAGGGTGGTGACACTTGGAGACCCCTTGCACTAGGAGCTGATGACCTGCTAACAAGCCTGCCTGACCAAGTAATTGTGAATGGATAGGAATAGTGTAAGCTAATTTGTTGGATGTCTCATGGCTCCTGCTGTGTTGTATGCTTGTGAAAGCTGTCTGAAACCAGCTCAGAGCAACAGTGAGAGTACATTGAGGCATGGCTTGTCTTGGAGATCTAGAAATCATAGTTATGCTCATATCTGTCTTGGTACATGTAGGTTCCTTGTATTGGTTTTGTTCTGTTAAAAGCAGAAGGCATAACCTGCTCCTGTAGCTTGTGTTTAGATAAGAAGTTCATGTTTGCTGTAGAGTTTAAAGTGGAAGAGATTTTTTTCTTTTGGTGTGTGAACTGCAGAAGATGGAATCCTATGTTGCTTGTCCTTAGGGAAGTTGCTTGTGATTAGGGAAGACAGTATCATCTCTTTGCAGTGATGTCTCCATTTTGATTGCAGCTATAGTTTACATGGAGGAATAACATTAGGGAACAAATAAATATTGGATTTATAGTTCTTCTTTGGGTAGTTCATCAAACAAGACCAGCCAGCTCTTCATGTGACATCAGCAAGTGCTCTGTGGCTCACCAGAAGAGCAAACCTCTGAAATACCATGGCCTGGCTTTGGAGGTCAAAGATGGGATGTGCTTTCTGGTGGTTCTCAAAGCATCAGCAGTACAGGATGAGTGGAGGGGTAGGGGTTTTTATGGTTTTAATGGTGAGTGCATGTGCCTTTAAGTGGTTTCCTTTTGATATAAAATCTAACACTCCTGAAGTTCCTGTGTTTCGCGATTAATCAAAGGTTAACATCCCTACCCTCCTTCTCTTACTTCTCACTCTCCTCACTCTTCCCTTTCACTCCCCAGATTGTGATTGGGAATAAGTAGGACGTTTAGTGCCAGAATTCCTAAATTTTACTTTGTACTGGGACCAGTGAAGCCAAAGAGGCAGGTACTTCTTTGCAGC